>CM060261.1:15949755-15968260 GCA_030684275.1 Acipenser oxyrinchus oxyrinchus | reverse complement strand
TAATTCAGTGTGGTCGGGTTCTCTGTGTTTCTGGTTGTTCAGCAGGTGTAATTCAGTGTAGTTGGGTTCTCTGTGTTTCTAGTTGCACAGCAGTTGTAATTCAGTGTGGTCACATTCTCTGTGTTTCTGGTTGGAGCAAGTGTAATTCAGTGTGGTTGGGTTCTCTGTGTTTCTGGTTGCACAGCAGGTGTAATTCAGTGTGGTTGCGTTCTCTGTGTTTCTGGTTGGAGCAGGTGTAATTCAGTGAGGTCGCGTTCTCTGTGTTTCTGTTTGGAGCAGGAGTAATTCATTGTGGTTGGGTTCTCTGTGTTTCTGGTTGGAGCAGGTGTATTTCAGTGTGGTCGGGTTCTCTGTGTTTCTGGTTGCACAGCAGGTGTAATTCAGTGAGGTTGGGTTCTCTGTGTTTCTGGTTGCACAGCAGGTGTAATTCAGTGTGGTTGGGTTCTCTGTGTTTCTGGTTGGAGCAGGAGTAATTCAGTGTGGTTGGGTTCTGTGTGTTTCTGGTTGGATCAGGTGTATTTCAGTGTGGTCGGGTTCTCTGTGTTTCTGGTTGCACAGCAGGTGTAATTCAGTGTGGTTTGGTTCTCTGTGTTTCTAGTTGCACAGCAGGTGTAATTCAGTGTGGTTGGGTTCTCTGTGTTTCTGGTTGGAGCAGGAGTAATTCAGTGTGGTTGGGTTCTCTGTGTTTCTGGTTGGAGCAGGTGTAATTCAGTGTGGTTGGGTTCTCTGTGTTTCTGGTTGCACGGCTGGTGTAATTCAGTGTTGTGGGGTTCTCTGTGTTTCTGGTTGGAGCAGGTGTAATTCAGTGTGTTTGAGTTCTTGTGTTTCTGGTTGGAGCAGGTGTAATTCACTGTGGTCGGGTTCTCTGTGTTTCTAGTTGCACAGCATTTGTAATTCAGTGTGTTTTGGTTCTCTGTGTTTCTGGTTGCACAGCATGTGTAATTCAGTGTGGTTGGGTTCTCTGTGTTTCTGGTTGTACAGCAGGTGTAATTCAGTGAGGTTAGGTTCTCTGTGTTTCTACTTGCACAGCAGGTGTAATTCAGTGTGGTTGGGTTCTCTGTGTTTCTGGTTGGAGCAGGAGTAATTCAGTGTGGTTGGGTTCTGTGTGTTTCAGGTTGGATCAAGTGTATTTCAGTGTGGTCGGGTTCTCTTTTTTTCTGGTTGCACAGCAGGTGTAATTCAGGGTGGTTTGGTTCTCAGTGTTTCTAGTTGCACAGCAGGTGTAATTCAGTGTGGTTGGGTTCTCTGTGTTTCTGGTTTTAGCAGGTGTAATTCAGTGAGTTTGGGTTATCTGTGTTTCTTTCAGCAGCAGGTGTAATTCAGTGTGGTCGGGTTCTCTATCTTTCTGGTTGCACAACAGTTGTAATTCCGTGTGTTTAGGGTATTTGTGTATCTGGTTGCACACCAGGTGTAATTCAGTGTGGTTGGGTTCTCTGTATTTCTGGTTGGAGCAGGTTCAATTCAGTGTGGTCGGGTTCTCTGAGTTTCTGGTTGCACAGCAGTTGTAATTTAGTGTGGTTGGGTTCTCTGTGTTTCTGGTTGGAACAGCTGTAATTCATTGTGGTTGGGTTCTCTGTGTTTCTTCTTGAATAGCAGGTGTAATTCACTGTGGTCGGGTTCTCTGTGTTTCTGGTTGCGCAGCAGTTGTAATTCAGTGTGGTTGGGTTCTCTGTGTTTCTGGTTGAGCAGGTGTAATTCAGTGTGGTCGCGTTCTCTGTGTTTCTGGTTGGAGCAGGTGTAATTCAGTGTGGTCGGGTTCTCTGTGTTTCTGGTTGCACAGCAGGTGTAATTCAGTGAGGTTGGGTTCTCTGTGTTTCTGGTTGGAGCAGGTGTATTTCAGTGTGGTCGGGTTCTCTGTGTTTCTGGTTGCACAGCAGGTGTAATTCAGTGAGGTTGGGTTCTCTGTGTTTCTGGTTGAGCATGTGTAATTCAGTGTGGTCGCGTTCTCTGTGTTTCTGGTTGTACAGCAGGTGTAATTCAGTGTAGTTGGGTTCTCTGTGTTTCTAGTTGCACAGCAGTTGTAATTCAGTGTGGTCGCATTCTCTGTGTTTCTGGTTGGAGCAGGTGTAATTAAGTGTGGTTGGGTTCTCTGTGTTTCTGGTTGCACAGCAGGTGTAATTCAGTGTGGTCGCGTTCTCTGTGTATCTGGTTGGAGCAGGTGTAATTCAGTGTGGTCGGGTTCTCTGTGTTTCTGTTTGGAGCAGGAGTAATTCATTGTGGTTGGGTTCTCTGTGTTTCTGTTTGGAGCAGGTGTAATTCAGTGTGGTCGGGTTCTCTGTGTTTCTGGTTGTTCAGCAGGTGTAATTCAGTGTAGTTGAGTTCTCTGTGTTTCTAGTTGCACAGCAGTTGTAATTCAGTGTGGTCACATTCTCTGTGTTTCTGGTTGGAGCAAGTGTAATTAAGTGTGGTTGGGTTCTTTGTGTTTCTGGTTGCACAGCAGGTGTAATTCAGTGTGGTTGCGTTCTCTGTGTTTCTGGTTGGAGCAGGTGTAATTCAGTGAGGTCGCGTTTTCTGTGTTTCTGTTTGGAGCAGGAGTAATTCATTGTGGTTGGGTTCTCTGTGTTTCTGGTTGGAGCAGGTGTAATTCAGCGTGGTCGGGTTGTCTGTGTTTCTGGATGCACAGCAGGTGTAATTCAGTGAGGTTAGGTTCTCTGTGTTTCTGGTTGCACAGCAGGTGTAATTCAGTGAGGTTGGGTTCTCTGTGTTTCTAGTTGGAGCAGGTGTAATTCAGTGTGGTTGGGTTCTGTGTGTTTCAGGTTGGACAGGTGTATTTCAGTGTGGTCGGGTTCTCTGTGTTTCTGGTTGCACAACAGGTGTAATTCAGTGTGGTTTGGTTCTCAGTGTTTCTAGTTGCACAGCAGGTGTAATTCAGTGTGGTTGGGTTCTCTGTGCTTCTTGTTGGAGCAGGAGTAATTCAGTGTGGTTGGTTTCTCTGTGTTTCTGTTTGGAGCAGGTATAATTAAGTGTGGTTGGGTTCTCTGTGTTTCTGGTTGCACGGCTGGTGTATTTCACTGTTGTGGGGTTCTCTGTGTTTCTGGTTGGAGCAGGTGTAATTCAGTGTGTTTGAGTTCTTGTGTTTCTGGTTGGAGCAGGTGTAATTCACTGTGGTCGGGTTCTCTGTGTTTCTGGTTGCACAGCAGTTGTAATTCAGTGTGTTTGGGTTCTCTGTGTTTCTGGTTGCACAACATGTGTAATTCAGTGTGGTTGGGTTCTCTGTATTTCTGGTTGGAGCAGGTGTAATTCAGTGTGGTCGGGTTCTCTGTGTTTCTGGTTGCACAGCAGTTGTAATTCAGTGTGGTTGGGTTCTCTGTGTTTCTGGTTGAACAGGTGTAATTCAGTGTGGCTGGGTTCTCTGTGTTTCAGGGTGTACAGCAGGTTTAATTCAGTGTGGTTTGGTTCTTTGTGTTTCTGGTTGCACTGCAGGTGTAATTCAGTGTTGTCGCGTTCTCTGTGTTTCTGGTTGGAGCAGGTGTAATTAACTGTGGTTGGGTTCTCTGTGTTTCTGGTTGCACAGCAGGTGTAATTCAGTGTTGTGGGGTTCTCTGTGTTTCTGGTTGTACAGCAGTTGTAATTCAGTGTGTTTAGGGTCTCTGTGTTTCTGGTTGCACAGCAGGTGTAATTCAGTGTGGTGGTGTTCTCCTTATTTCTGGTTGGAGCAGGTGTAATTCAGTGTGGTCGAGTTCTCAGTGTTTCTAGTTAAACAGCAGGTGTAATTCAGTGTGGTTGGGTTCTCTGTGTTTCTGGTTGGAGCAGGAGTAATTCTGTGTGGTTGGGTTCTCTATGTTTCTGTTTGGATCAGGTGTATTTCATTGTGGTCTGGTTCTCTGTGTTTCTTGTTGAACAGCATGTGTAATTCAGTGTAGTCGGGTTCTCTGTGTTTCTGGTTGCACAGCTGTTGTAATTCAGTGTGGTTGGGTTCTCTGTGTTTCTGGTTGAGCAGGTGTAATTCAGTGTGGTTGGGCTCTCTGTGTTTCTGGTTGTACAGCAGGTGTAATTCAGTGTAGTTGGGTTCTCTGTGTTTCTGGTTGGAGCAGGTGTAATTCAGTGTGGTTGGGTTCTATATGTTTCTGGTTGCACAGCAGGTGTAATTCAGTGTGGTCGGGTTCTCTGTGTTTCTGGTTGCACAGCAGTTGTAATTCAGTGTGTTCAGGGTCTCTGTGTTTCTGGTTGGAGCAAGTGTAATTAAGTGTGGTTGGGTTCTTTGTGTTTCTGGTTGCACAGCAGGTGTAATTCAGTGTGGTTGCGTTCTCTGTGTTTCTGGTTGGAGCAGGTGTAATTCAGTGAGGTCGCGTTTTCTGTGTTTCTGTTTGGAGCAGGAGTAATTCATTGTGGTTGGGTTCTCTGTGTTTCTGGTTGGAGCAGGTGTAATTCAGCGTGGTCGGGTTGTCTGTGTTTCTGGATGCACAGCAGGTGTAATTCAGTGAGGTTAGGTTCTCTGTGTTTCTGGTTGCACAGCAGGTGTAATTCAGTGTGGTTGGGTTCTCTGTGTTTCTGGTTGGAGCAGGAGTAATTCAGTGTGGTTGGGTTCTGTGTGTTTCAGTTTGGATCAAGTGTATTTCAGTGTGGTCGGGTTCTCTTTGTTTCTGGTTGCACAGCAGGTGTAATTCAGTGTGGTTTGGTTCTCAGTGTTTCTAGTTGCACAGCAGGTGTAATTCCGTGTGGTTGGGTTCTCTGTGCTTCTGGTTGGAGCAGGAGTAATTCAGTGTGGTTGGTTTCTCTGTGTTTCTGTTTGGAGCAGGTATAATTAAGTGTGGTTGGGTTCTCTGTGTTTCTGGTTGCACGGCTGGTGTATTTCACTGTTGTGGGGTTCTCTGTGTTTCTGGTTGGAGCAGGTGTAATTCAGTGTGTTTGAGTTCTTGTGTTTCTGGTTGGAGCAGGTGTAATTCACTGTGGTCGGGTTCTCTGTGTTTCTAGTTGCACAGCATTTGTAATTCAGTGTGTTTTGGTTCTCTGTGTTTCTGGTTGCACAACATGTGTAATTCAGTGTGGTTGGGTTCTCTGTATTTCTGGTTGGAGCAGGTGCAATTCAGTGTGGTCGGGTTCTCTGTGTTTCTGGTTGCACAGCAGTTGTAATTCAGTGTGGTTGGGTTCTCTGTGTTTCTGGTTGAACAGGTGTAATTCAGTGTGGCTGGGTTCTCTGTGTTTCAGGGTGTACAGCAGGTTTAATTCAGTGTGGTTTGGTTCTTTGTGTTTCTGGTTGCACTGCAGGTGTAATTCAGTGTTGTCGCTGCTCTCTGTGTTTCTGATTGGAGCAGGTGTAATTAACTGTGGTTGGGTTCTCTGTGTTTCTGGTTGCACAGCAGGTGTAATTCAGTGTTGTGGGGTTCTCTGTGTTTCTGGTTGTACAGCAGTTGTAATTCAGTGTGTTTAGGGTCTCTGTGTTTCTGGTTGCACAGCAGGTGTAATTCAGTGTGGTGGTGTTCTCCTTATTTCTGGTTGGAGCAGGTGTAATTCAGTGTGGTCGAGTTCTCAGTGTTTCTAGTTAAACAGCAGGTGTTATTCAGTGTGGTTGGGTTCTCTGTGTTTCTGGTTGGAGCAGGAGTAATTCTGTGTGGTTGGGTTCTCTATGTTTCTGTTTGGATCAGGTGTATTTCATTGTGGTCTGGTTCTCTGTGTTTCTTGTTGAACAGCATGTGTAATTCAGTGTAGTCGGGTTCTCTGTGTTTCTGGTTGCACAGCTGTTGTAATTCAGTGTGGTTGGGTTCTCTGTGTTTCTGGTTGAGCAGGTGTAATTCAGTGTGGTTGGGCTCTCTGTGTTTCTGGTTGTACAGCAGGTGTAATTCAGTGTAGTTGGGTTCTCTGTGTTTCTGGTTGGAGCAGGTGTAATTAAGTGTGGTTGGGTTCTATATGTTTCTGGTTGCACAGCAGGTGTAATTCAGTGTGGTCGGGTTCTCTGTGTTTCTGGTTGCACAGCAGTTGTAATTCAGTGTGTTCAGGGTCTCTGTGTTTCTGGTTGCACAGCAGGTGCTATTCAGTGTGGTTGGGTTCTCTGTATTTCTGGTTGGAGCAGGTGTAATTCAGTGAGTTTGGGTTCTCTGTGTTTCTTGTTGAACAGCAGGTGTAATTCAGTGTGGTCGGGTTCTCTGTGTTTCTGGTTGCACAGCAGTTGTAATTCAGTGTGTTCAGGGTCTCTGTGTTTCTGGTTGCACAGCAGTTGTAATTCAGTGTGGTCGGGTTCTCTGTTTTTCTGGTTGGAGCAGGTGTAATTCAGTGTGGTTGGGTTCTCTGTGTTTCTTTTTGGAGCAGGTGTAATTCAGTGTGGTTGCGTTCTCTGTGTTTCTGGTTGGACAGCAGTGTTAGTTTTTTTTCTGATATGTTTGCATTTGCTGTCAAACCACATTTCTATAGATTTATTTTTTGAGTTCTGTTTTTCCCATATATTTTTTTGAGGTTCGAATTAGCTGCCATGCTTTCAAAGATGTTCTTTTAATCTTCCTTCCTAATATTCCTGTTTGGGTTTATGGATTTTGGTTTTTTTGAAAGCTGTTTAACAGGCTTTCTACCGCAGCACTGGTGAGGGTATCTTTCTCTGTCCTGTTTTGTGTCTATTTGTATTAGAGGTTTTGTGTGTATTTGTATTTTGTGTCTATTTGTGTTAGAGGTGGAGTAGTTTGGCGGAGGTTTCAGACAAGTGTTGAGCTGCTCTGATCTGTTCAGGTAAAGGGTATCTGATTGTGGTCTGACAGGAGTGTTTGTTGCTTTACTATAAAAGCATCAGTAGATTCTTGGTCCATGTCTGTGAAGGTGTAGTCTACCACACTACTACCTAGAGTTGAGCTGTATGTGAATATGCCCAGAGAGCCCCCCCTGGTCCTGACATGACAATGTGATGAGAGGGTGTGGCGGAGTGTCCCGCCCCTATTATTATTATTTGTAGTTTTGTTTGCGGCGCGGGTAAAAGCGCCGCGTCTTTTATTACTTATAATTTAAAACCCCGTGAGGATGCATGACTGATCAGCTTCTGATTATTTAACTCGCTGGCAGTCATGCATCCTTACCAAACGCGTGCAGACTCTGGCCGAGGGGTAATAAGATAATTAACAACTAGTTAACCCCTTGGCCAGAGTATAAGAACCTGCAGCTGCCCGTGCTGCGGGGTGGAGTGTACAGAGGAGAGTACGGGGAGAGAGCGAGAGCGAGGAAAAATAACATTTAAAAAAACGACTGCTAAAGTGTCTTTGTTTATTCGTTTGGCCCTCGTGCCCTTTGGTTTCTGTTTTGTTTGTTTAAATCTTTTGTTTTGTTTTGTTTATTAATAAATTCAGCTGAGTGCCATAGCATTCAGCTTCACCCGCCCATCCATTGTTTTGGTTTCAGTTACTTCCTGGTCCGTGACGTCACCACACCTCACCACTGCGAGCCAGCCTGTCACATATGGTGTCCTGCGTGGGACAAAACAACGCCTCCAACAGCCGGACCAGGAAAGGAAAAGGACGTTTTTTTTGTTTTCAAAAAGTGTTTTTTTTTGTGTTTTGGGGAAAAAATAATATAAATAAAATGGAAGGCTGGAGAAACGGCTGCGGGGAACTGGAGGACCTCCTCGGTGGTCTGGAAGACCAAGGCTGGTGCCTTGCTTGCGGGGTGTACGGGCATACTGTAGCAATCTGCCCCTTCCAGGACGAGGAGGAGAAACCGGCCCAGGAGAGGAAGGCAGGGAGAAGGAGCAGGAAGAGAAGGGGGAGAGGTAAGCTGCAACAGCAACCGCAGCAACAGCAGGAGGATGATAATGGCTGGGAGGTTTATATTGTGAACCTTGTGGCGGAGTTGTGCCCTGGCTGTGGGGCATATGGGCACACGTTGGCCATATGCCCCACGCAATACAAAGAGGGGGAGGCGAGCATCCAGCCCAGAAGGGGAGAGCGAGCATCCAGCGCCAGAAGGGGAGCGGCATCCAGCGCCCAGAGGGGGGAGCCCGCATCCAGAGCCCAGAAGGGGAGCCCATGCATCCAGCGCCCAGAGGGGGAGCCCGCATCCAGCGCCCAGAGGGGAGCCCGTGCATCCAGCGCCCAGAGGGGAAGCCTGCATCCAGCCCAGAGGGGGAGCCCGTGCAGCAAGAGCTGCCTCTGCCTCAGCCACCTTCACCGCCAGGAGCAGAGCAGCAGGAGCTGCCTCTGCCTCCGCCACCTCCACCAGCAGAGGGTGAATGCCTGCTGGTTCCGCCTCAACTGCCGTGGGAGGATTGCTTGCCCCTCCCACCTCCACCAGCAGAGGGTGAATTCCTGCTGGTTCTGCCTCAAGCGCCGTGGGAGGACAGCTTACCGCTCCCAGCTCCACCAGCAGAGGGTGAATATCTGCTGGTTCCGCCTCAGCAGGGTCCGCTGCTGCTGCTGCTGCTGCCGTCGCCTCCTGAGGGTCCGCTGCTGCTGCTGCCGTCGCCTCCCGAGGGTCCACTGCTGCTGCCGCCGCCTCGAGGGTCCGCTGCTGCTGCTGCCGCCGCCTCCCAAGGGTCCGCTGCTGCTGCTGCCGTCGCCTCCCGAGGGTCAGCTGCTGCTGCCGCCGCCTCCCGAGGGTCGCTGCTGCTGCCGTCGCCTCCCGAGGGTCCGCTGCTGCTGCCGTCGCCTCCCGAGGGTCAGCTGCGGCTGCCGTCGCCTCCCGAGGGTCCGCTGCTGCTACCGTCGCCTGCCGAAGGTCTGCAGCTGCTACCTTCGCCTCCCGAGGGTCCTGTTTTGCCTGGGGTCGCTACCAGTCCTGCCATGTGGCAGGAAATACTGTGGCTGGAGCCCCATGAAGGGGAGCTGCCGACCACGGAAAACGGGGGGGAGGTCAGGAGACCAGGTCCCCCAGCCGCACTTTCGCGGCAGGAAATACTATGGCTGGAACCCCATGAAGGGCAGCTGCCGGCCAAGAAGAAGTGGGGGAAGGTCAGAAGACCAGCTCAGCCTCAGTCAAGCACATCACTGAGAATGTGGACAGGCTCCTAGAACGAACAGGAGACGACCCGGTAGTAGTCGTCCACATCGGTACAAACAACATTGGAAGAGACAGGCCAAGATCCCTGCAAAACAAATCCAGAGAGCTAGGAAGGAAATTAAAAGGCAAGACTGGGTATTTTCTGGGATACTGCCGGCACCCTGCAAAGGACCATATGGACAGCTGGAAATACAAAATCAAAATGCATGGCTGAAATCGTGGTGCACCCAGGAAGGCTTCACCTTTCTTGAACATTGGAGCACATTCTACAACAAGGACTATCTATACAGGTGGGACGGACTGCACTTAAACAGAAAGGGAACCAATCTACTCGGAGAAAGGATCCTTCAGGAGGTCCAGAAGCATTTAAACTAGAAAGGAAGGGGGGAGAAAACAAAAAAACAGAAGGGAGACCACATCAAAACAAGGACAACAACTCAGGTAAGACAACTATTAAATGTATCTATCTTAATGCTAGAAGTCTCAGAAACAAAATGTTAGAATTTGAAGCTACTGCACTAACAAGTAACTACAATGTGATAGGTGTTACAGAAACTTGGTTGTCTGAGAGTGATGGAGACAAATATAATATTAGTGGGTACACACTATATAGGAAAGACAGGCAGGACAGAAGAGGCGGAGGGGTAGCGCTATACATAAGAAATAGTCTTGAAGCCCAGGGGTTAAATCAGGACAAAGAAAACAATGCAGAATCAATATGGGTCAGAATAATGGACACAAATTCAAAGGGCATAATAATAGGAGCATGCTATAGACCGCCAAACTCAGACGCTGAGCAAAATAATCTGTTGTACAATGAAATTCGAAATGCGTGTAGAAAAGGAGAAGCCATACTAATGGGGATTTCAACTTCCCCGTATAAAATGGGAGAACCCGGTGGGGGCACGACGGACAAAATTGAAATGGTAGAAATGACAAATGACTGCTTCCTAACGCAATTTGTCAAGGCACCGACTAGAGGGGAGGCATACCTTGATTTAATCTTTTCAAATAATGAAGACAGAATAACTAAAACAGAGGTCAGAGAGCCATTGGCAAACTCAGACCACAACATGGTCTCATTTGAAATATTTTTAAAACCCCAAAAGTAATGACTAAAGCTAAGGTTTACAATTTTAGAAAAGCAAACTATGAAGGTATGAAACAGAGACTAACAGAAGTAGATTGGAGTAAAATAGAGAAAACATCCACAGAAAAAGGATGGCTGTTTTTAAAAATGTAGTACTAGAGGCACAAAACGATTACATCCCAAAAGTAGACAAATCTAAATCTAAAACAAAATGGCCAAAATGGTTTAATAGATCAATTAAAAAAAATATTCAGCTAAAAAAGGCACTTTACAGAGTGTTTAAAGGGACCAAAACAAAGTACACAGAAAGAGTACTTGGAACTGCAAACACAAGTCAAAAGGAAGTTAGAAAGGCCAAGAGAGAGATAGAAATCAATATTGCTAAGGGGCTAAAACCAATTCCAAAATATTTTTCCAATATTATAACAGCAAGAGAACATTCAAAGAGGAGGTCAAATGTCTAAGAGACACAAATGGCAAAATCATAGATGAAGAAAAAAAATAGCAAATATATTAAATGATTACTTTTCACAGGTTTTACAAATGAGGACACGGACAACATGCCCCACATGTCGACCTGTTCCTATCCAATTTTAAATAACTTTAGCATAACAGAGGCAGAAGTGTTAAAGGGACTAGGAGCTCTTAAAATAAACAAATCCCTGGGCCGGATGAGATCCTCCCAATAGTACTCAAAGAAATGAAAGAAGTTATTTACAAACCGCTAACCAAGATCATGCAACAGTCTCTTGACACAGGGTAGTACCGACAGACTGGAAAATAGCAAACGTAATACCGATCCACAAAAGGGAGACAAAACCGAACCAGGTAACTACAGACCAATAAGCCTGACTTCTATTATATGTAAACTTATGGAAACTATAATAAGATCCAAAATGGAAAATTACCTATATGGTAACAATATCCTGGGAGACAGCCAGCATGGTTTTAGGAAAGGGAGATCGTGTCTAACTAACCTACTTGACTTTTTGAGGATGCAACATTGAAAATGGATAACTGCAAAGCATACTGACATGGTTTATTTAGATTTCCAGAAAGCTTTTGACAAAGTCCCCATAAAAGATTAATTCTCAAACTGAATGCAGTAGGGATTCAAGGAAATGCATGCACATGGATTAGGGAGTGGTTAACATGTAGAAAACAGAAAGTACTGATTAGAGGAGAAACCTCAAAATGGAGTGAGGTAACCAGTGGTGTACCACAGGGATCAGTATTAGGTCCTCTGCTATTCCTAATCTACATTAATGATTTAGATTCTGGTATAGTAAGCAAACTTGTTAAATTTGCAGATGACACAAAAATAGGAGGAGTGGCAAACACTGTTGCAGCAGCAAAGGTCATTCAAATGATCTAGACGGCATTCACAATTGGGCAGACACATTGCAAATGAAATTTAATAGAGAAAAGTGTAAAGTATTGCATGCGGGCAATAAAAATGTGCATTATAAATATCACATGGGAGATAATGAAATTGAAGAAGCGAACTATGAAAAAGACCTAGGAGTTTATGTTGACTCAGAAATGTCTTCATCTAGACAATGTGGGGAAGTTATAAAAAAGGCTAACAAGATGCTTGGATATATTGTGAGAAGTGTTGAATTTAAATCAAGGGAAGTAATGTTAAAACTCTACAATGCATTAGTAAGACCTCACCTAGAATATTGTGTTCAGTTCTGGTCACCTCGTTACAAAAAGGATATTGCTGCTCTAGAAAGAGTGCAAAGAAGAGCAACCAGAATTATCCCGGTTTAAAAGGCATGTCGTATGCAGACAGGCTAAAAGAATTGAATCTATTCAGTCTTGAACAAAGAAGACTACGCGGTGATCTGATTCAAACATTCAAAATCCTAAAAGGTATAGACAATGTCAACCCAGGGGACTTCTTTGACCTGAAAAGAGAAACAAGGACCAGGGGTCACAAATGGAGATTAGATAAAGGGGCATTCAGAACAGAAAATAGGAGGCACTTTTTTACACAAACAATTGTGAGGGTCTGGAACCAACTCCCCAGTAATGTTGTTGAAGCTGACACCCTGGGATTCTTCAAGAAGCTGCTTGATGAGATTATGGGATCAATAAGCTACTAACAACCAAACGAGCAAGATGGGCCAAATGGCCTCCTCTCGTTTGTAAACTTTCTTATGATGTTATGTTCTTCCCCAGCCGCACTTTCGCGGCAGGAAATACTGTGGCTGGAGCCCCATGAAGGGCAGCTGCCAGCCATGAAGAAGGGGGGGGAGGTCAGGAGACCAGCTCCTCCCGCAGCAATTTCGCTGCAGGAGAAAGGGTGGCCGGAGCCCCACTGAGGGGAGCTGCCGGCCATGAAGGGGGGGCAAGTCTGGAGACCACCCCCAAAATTTTTTTGGCCAGAGGAGCCGGCCTGTGCGCGGGCCATCGGAACGCTTACGGCTGTTTGGGTGGGAGGAGGACATCCCACCAAAAGCGCCTGCGTCTTTTATTATTGTTTTTTATATTTAAAAACCCTGTGAGGATGCGTGGCTGATCAGCTACTGATTATTTAACTAGCTGACAGTCACGCATCCTTACCAAACGTGTGCAGTCTGTGGCCGAGGGGTAATAAGATAATTAACAGCTAGTTAACCCCTCGGCCAGAGTATAAGAACCTGCAGCTGTCCGTGCTGCGGGGGTTGAGTGTAGAGGAGAGTACGGGGAGTGGAGAGAGCGAGGAGAAAAAAACTAGATTTAAAAAAACGACTGCTAAACAGTATTGGTTTATTCGTTTGGCCCTTGTGCCTTTTTGTTTTGTTGATTGTTTAAATCTTTTGTTTAGTTTATTTGGTTAATAAATATGCTGAGTGCCGTAGCATTCAGCTTCACCCGCCCATCCACTGTTTTGGTTTCTCTACTTCCTGGTCCGTGACGTCACCACACCTCACCACTGCAAGCCATCCTGCCACAGTTCCTATTTATTTTTAATTTAGATTTTAGAGCTGTCTGATTATATATATTATTCAGATTATCTACAGCCAGATTTACACCTTGTTTACTGTGTGGGTATGGGGTGACCAGAAAGGTGTCTATTAATGATTGGATTTCTGGGTTTCCAATTGCTTTCTGGTATTCTTCTGCACTGTTTGGAGCCCATCTGTATGAATGACTGAGGTTGTAAAGCTTGCTGGGCTGCGTCTGCATGTTGCTGCTTTGCTCTGTTCTTTTAAGGAACACAGTGGTTTGACTGTGATCTGACAGAGGGGATTGAGGCCTCTCTCTCTCCTCTCTCCTCTCTCCTCCTGTCTCTCTCTCTCTCCTCTCTCTCCCCTCTCTCCTCCTGTCTCTCTCTCTCCCCTCTCTGCTCCTGTCTCTCTCTCTCCCCTCTCTCTCCTCTCTCTCAGTCTGCGTGTGTCTCTAATGGGCTCTGACAGCAGATCATGTCAGCTCTGTGTCTCAGGAAGGGAGTCTGCTGTGTTCTGTAGGTTGCTGAGATTTGAGATTTGGTGTCTAGATCGGATCAAAGATATTCAGAGACACAGAGCTCTGACCTCACCGGGAGGGACGTCACTAATTAGCAGTAATCTCGTTAAACACTTTGCAATGAGCCGGATCAGCGATGGCAAGGAAGTGCAGTCACCAATCCACCAGACAGATGCACACATTATACACAGGGTAACCCTGCTAGTCTCCCTGTAAGAACACGACAGGGCCACCCTAAACACTAGAGGTTACCGTAGTATAAGCATATCAGCGTTGTGCTGCGTACTGCAGAGTGGAGATTATATACCGTGAAAGAGGAGCCATTAACATCTATCAATCTCTCTCCCTCCACCTCTCTCTCCCCCCCCTCTCTCTCCCTCACCCTCTCTCCCCTCTCTCTCCTCCCCCACCCTCTCTCTCTCTCCACCCCTCCCTCCTTCCCCACCTCTCTCTCTCCCTCCACCTCCCCACCATCTCTCTCTCCTCCTCCACCTCCCCACCCTCTCTCTCTCCCTCCCTCCACCCTCTCTCTTCCTCCCTCCACCCTCTCTCTCCCTCCACCTCCCCCACCCTCTCTCTCTCTTCCTCCACCTCCCTCTCCCCCCCCACCCTCTCCGAGTTCAGGTGAAGGTTGTATATTTTATGTAAAATATGAAAATCTTTGGAGGTATTTAAATTATGTGATGGAAAACCCAGAGTGGAGGAGAGAGGATTTACTAGTCAAATCATGAGAGAGAGAGAGAGAGAGAGAGAGAGAGAGAGAGAGAGAGAGAGAGAGAATCAATAAGATATTTGAGAATGCAGCCAGAATGTGGAACAATTTAAACTCAACAAAAAAACAAGAACTGACAATACAAAATGGAACAACCTGAAAAAATTATTTTGAAAACCTTTATAAAGATATCCCTCAAAAAGATCTAACAGATACACAAAATGAAACTAGAGAAAAACTTAACTTACTAGAAAAATCAATTAAAGATAACCAAAATCCAATTGATGCTCCAATCACCCCACAAGAATTAACAAAGAAGCTCCAGGCACTTACACCTGGAAAAGCCTGCGGCCCTGACAGCATCTATACTGAGATGCTAAAACACAGCAGCCCTAAATTACAGGAGGCAATGCTTAAATTGTTCAACATAGTACTAAGTACTGGTTACTTCCCTGACATCTGGAACCAAGGACTTATATCCCCAATTCACAACAGTGGAGACAAATTCGACTCCAACAACTACTGGGGCATCTGTGTTAGCAGTAATCTGGCGAAGGTGTTCTGCAGTATCATTAACGCCCGGATACTGGCCTTCCTTACCGAACACAATGTCCTGAGTAAGAGTCAGATTGGATTCCTACCACACCATCGCACAACTGACCATATTTACATCCTGCACACCCTAATAGATAAACATGTACACCAAAAAAGTAAAGGCAAAATTTTCGCCTGCTTCATTGACTTTAAAAAAGTCTTTGATTCAATTTGGCATGATTCAATTCTTCAAAGTGGTGTAGGGGGTTGTGACAGGGTGGCTGAGTCGGTGACGTCAGGCAGAAGCAGGAAGGGAAACACACACCAGGCAAGTACTGCAGTTAAAGGCGCTCGAGCCGTTTTATTTTTAAATAACAAAAATAAATCAAATATTTTAACAAAAAGAAACTTGCTCACAGAGCGAAAATAAATATTCAAACAAAACAAATCTTGAACACAAAATACCAAATAAAACCCAGGTCAGGCTGAGCAACTGCCTTCACTGTTCCTGGATTGTTATTCGATTGTTATTCTTTTGCTTCGGTTTCGCTTAGTTTCGCTTGCCTTCTCTCCACTCTCGTACCAAAACACTCCACCACAAGCTGGAGAGCTGCAGGCTTTTTATATCATGGCCGAGGGGTTTAACTAGTTATTAATCACCCTATTACCCCTCGGCCACAATCTGCACGGGTTTATTAATTATGTGTGACTGCCGGCTAGATTAACAATGCACTAGCCGACAGCCACACGTTACCACAAGGTTTCATAAAACAAAAACAAACCAATCGGCTACGCCATCCTAAATACATAAACAAAATACGCGGCGCTTCGCCGTCATAAATAATAATAATAATAATAATAATAATAATAATAATAATAATAATAATAATAATAATAATAATAATAATATACAAAATAACACAGGGGCGGAGGGGGAAAACCCTGTTCTAAAAATAAATAAACAAAGCAATGTGCAGGGCACCTCGCCCTGTTACAGGGGTAAAGTCTATGATATAATAAAATCAATGTACACAGAAAACAAATGTGCAGTAAAAATTGGCAACAAAAGGACAGATTTCTTCACTCAGGGGTGGGGTGAGGCAGGGCTGCAGTCTGAGTCCAACACTGTTCAATATTTACATCAATGAGTTAGCAACGATGTTGGAATGGTCTGCAGCCCCTGGCCTCACATTACATGACACTGAAGTCAAGTTCCTGCTTTACGCAGATGACCTGCTCCTGCTGTCACCCACAGAACAGGGGCTGCAGCAGAGCCTGTCATTGCTGGAGCGGTACTGTCAGTCCTGGGCCATGGCAGTAAACCTCAAAAAGACCAATATAATGATTTTTCAAAAAAAAGGCCAGATCTCAGGGAAACAGATATCACTTTACACTCGGAAACACCACCCTAGAGCACACCACCAGCTACACTTACCTGGGTCTGACCATCAGTGCGTCAGGCAGTTTTAACCTGGCAGTGAATGCACTAAAAGCAAAAGCACTCAGAGCTTTTAATGCCATCAAAAGAAGATTCTATAAAATCAATATACCTGTCAAAATCTAGCTAAAATTAATTGACAGTGTTATCCAGCCCATTGCGCTGTATAGTAGTGAGGTTTGGGGTCCACTCAGTCAACAAGACTACACTAAATGGGACAAACACCCAATCGAAACCCTGCATGCTGAACTTTACAAGAATACACTGCAGGTGCAAAGAAATACACCAAACCACACATGCAGGGCAGAATTAGGCCGATACCCAGCTCTTATTAATATAAAGAAAAGAGCACTCAAATTCTGGTTGCCCCTTGAAAAAAGTGAACCTGACTCATTCCAGTACAAGGCCCTCCAGACCCAAGAGCTCAGCCCTGAAAAGAGTCCCCTATGCCAGCTAGCTTTGAAGCTCATCACACTGACCCCCTTCAATACAAACTCCAACCAGCTTCAGGTCAGCACTGCTTACCAGCCCCCAATCAGAGTAAACCAAATTATAAAACAAACCAAAAACTCCTATCTGGAACACTGGGACACAGAAATAAAATCCCAAAATAAACTTGATTGCTATCGGGCCCTAAAAAGAAACTACAGCCTAGCAGAGATACGAAGCAGAGACAGATCCTGACCAAGTACAGGCTCAGTGACCACAGCCTGGCCATAGAGAGAGGCAGACACAGGCAGACCTGGCTGCCCAAAGAAGATCGACTCTGTGGTCACTGCGAGACAGGAGAGGTGGAAACTGAGATGCACTTTCTCCTACACTGTATAAAATACAGCCATATCAGAGAGTCATTCTTCAATAAAATACAACAAATATATCCTGTTTTCAGACAAATGGCAGACTCAGAGAAACTTGCTGTCCTCCTAGGGTAGGGACACACAGCTCCACTGGCTGCCAAATATGTAGCCACCTGCCACAACCTGAGGGGCACGCAGTGACACGGCACAATTTAACAATTTAATAGTTTCAATATTATTATTTCAATATTTATTTCTGTATTATTATTATTATTTATCTTCTATTTTATTTATTATTATTTTGTTACCATGGTTCCTTGTTTGTACATACTATATATATATATATATATATATATATATATATATATATATATATATATATATATATGCATCTTTTCGTAATATGTATGTAATTGCTTTGGCAACACTGTGGAAAATAAGCCATGCCAATAAAGAACTTTGAATTGAATTGAATTGAATTGAGAGAAAGAGAGACTTTTATGATCCTTTAAATCATTGCAATTAAAATCCATTCAATAACAATAATAAGGTAAAAACACAACACAATTAAGATACTTGCTGGCTCTGGGGATCAGTCGAAACCTCCCCAGCGCATCAGCATAAAATCCTAAAAAACATCATGTTCTCCTTTAAAAACAGATTTTACCAAATAAAAGGATCATAAAATGTAAATAAAACACAAAAAACTATAGTAAAAAATATCTAAACAGTGTTTTTCCTGCCTGTAAAAACAGATTAATACCAAAGTAATAAAGACACTGTAAAACAATAAAACCAAATTAAAACTAGAAGATAAACAGGAGCACTCCCTCCTCACTCAATGAACACAAGGCATCTCCCACACACCACCTCTCCTGAAAGCCCTCCTGGTTTCTGACCATTTTAGAAGAATTCAAATCCACCATTACCCAGCTAACTACTAAAATACAAAATAATCTGACAACATCTGTTAGCCCTGCCTCTAAAATCTTATTTTTCCTGGATTTTAAAATGGATAATTTTGCCTGCCCTAAAATAAAGTTAATTAAAACACTCCAATTCCTTGTTTTGAAACTATAGGGGAAGCCAAAAATAAAAATCTCCTTGCAGGAGGTGAAAGAGCGACCCCAGCCTGACACAGTCAATGAATGTGTGGAACACTGTCTCCTCCTCCCCACAGAAACAGCACTCCACACTGATGCTGGGGTCCACTCTGTGGAGGAGCCTACCTGTGGACACAGTCACTGAACGTGTGGAACACTGTTTCCTCCTCCCCAAAGAAACAGCACTCCACACTGATGCTGGGGTCCACTCTGTGGAGGAACCGTCCCGTAGACACAGTCACTGAACGTGTGGAACACTGTCTCCTCCTCCCCACAGAAACAGCACTCCACACTGATGCTGGGGTCCACTCTGTGGAGGAACCGTCCCGTAGACACAGTCACTGAATGTGTGGAACGTTGTCTCCTCCTCCCCACAGAAACAGCACTCCACACTGATGCTGGGGTCCACTCTGTGGAGGAGCCTGCCTGTGGACACGGCACAGTGCAGGATCCTCCACTGCAGGTCCC
>CM060261.1:15937255-15947255 GCA_030684275.1 Acipenser oxyrinchus oxyrinchus | reverse complement strand
TGCCCCCATACACACTGACACACACACACTGCCCCCATACACACTGACACACACACACTGCCCCCATACACACTGACACACACACACTGCCCCCATACACACTGACACACACACACTGCCCCCATACACACTGACACACACACACTGCCCCCATACACACTGACACACACACACTGCCCCCATACACACTGACACACACACACTGCCCCCATACACACTGACACACACACACTGCCCCCATACACACTGACACACACACACTGCCCCCATACACACTGACACACACACTGCCCTCCATACACACTGACACACACACACTGCCCCCATACACACTGACACACACACTGCCCCCATACACACTGACACACACACACTGCCCCCATACACACTGACACACACACACTGCCCCCATACACACTGACACACACACTGCCCCCATACACACTGACACACACACACTGCCCCTCATACACACTGCACACACACACTGCCCCCATACACACTGACACACACACACACTGCCCCTCATACACACTGACACACACACTGCCCCCATACACACTGACACACACACACTGCCCCTCATACACACTGACACACACACTGCCCCTCATACACACTGACACACACACTGCCCCTCATACACACTGACACACACACACTGCCCCTCATACACACTGACACACACACTGCCCCTCATACACACTGACACACACACTGCCCCTCATACACACTGACACACACACTGCCCCTCATACACACTGACACACACACTGCCCCTCATACACACTGACACACACACTGCCCCCCATACACACTGACACACACACACTGCCCCTCATACACACTGACACACACACACTGCCCCTCATACACACTGACACACACACTGCCCCCCAGACACACTGACACACACACTGCCCCCCAGACACACTGACACACACACTGCCCCTCATACACACTGACACACACACACACTGCCTCCCACACACACACACACACACACACACACACACACTGTCCCCCAGACACCCACACACACACACTGCCCCTCATACACACTGCCCCCCCATACACACTGATGTCATGGGTGGGGTGACCTGAGATAACCTTGACGATAATACCTATGTAGCTGATAATTATACTCTCCCGTTCAGGTTCTTTGATCCCCAGGTTCCCACACACACACAATGAAACCGTATCGGGTAAAACACATTTTATTGTTCTCGACAGGGTAGTAAAAACACGGTATAAAAAGAGATCGCTAGGCTAAAATCAAAAAAAGGACCACACAAGGGAATGCCAAAAACAGAACAGAAAAAAGCAAAAATCCACAGCACACTAAGGCAATCCCTCCTGTCGGTCACTGGCTCCAAGAAAATAAAACATAAAAACAAGGTCCACATAAAACATCACAGACTGAAACACAAAGATGAGACGAAACAGAAAGAAATAGTCGGGGGTAAATCCCATGCTCCCAGGGTCTCCCCCTCCAACTCGCTTGGTCCGTAATCAGACTCCTCATCGCTGGTAGGACAGCCGCTCTGCTGGACCTCTCCCGGCTGATCGACCACCACCCCAAGAACCCTGCACCAGAAAGCGGGTAAAGAAAAAGGGGGCCATCAGGAACTGTACCACAGCTAAGTAAATCACTACTTCCACCCAGAAGCTCTGGTCACTTCCCTTCAGCCAGTCTTTCACTTCCCGTTTCTCTCCTCTCTCCCACGTTCCTACCACGCCCTTGGACCTTGCCCCATTCTCTGTGTACTACCACCACGCCCGACCTGGAAGCTAGACTGGAAAACCTGGAGGTAAGGTAAGTAACAAACCGTAGGCCTCGAATTCACCCAGAAGGGTGGTACGGGGCCAACCAGCGTAGGTAAGTAGTTTCTTTTTTTCTGGGAATTTGTCCGTCTGTGTAAACAATAACACAAGTAATCCTTTCTTCTTATTTCTTCAGCGCGGGTAGAATTCAAAATATAACCCCTCTCCCAGATCCGTGGGGAGAAAAGCCCAGGTGTCCAAAAGCTGGGACACCAACCAATAACCCGTATCTTGTTCCAGAAACAGTCCAATAACAAAAGCGAGTGAACAAAAGAAAACAGAAAAAATTAAAGTGTCCAAATTAAATCAACAATAAAGTAACAAAAAAACATGAATGTGAATCCCTTTGTTCTTTTTTTTGTTTAGATAAGATAGCTATGTTGGTTATCACATATAGCCACAAAATACAGCCTTCCGTCCTATACTGTCCCGCACAAAAAGATAAGAATAAAAAAAAATAGTTTTTCCAAACCCGTTGGATCCAATGATTGAAACTCTGGCCAGTTCCCTCAGCAACATTCCAGCCAGAAGAAAAATAATCCAGCAAACAGTCGATTTCCCAAGATGATTCCTCCAAGGCTACGCGCTTCTGCCCTGCCCTGCCCTGCCCTGCCCTGCCCTGCCCTGCCCTGCCCTGCCCAGCCTTGCCCTGCCCAGCCCTGCCCAGCCCAGCCCAGCCCAGCCCAGCCCAGCCCAGCCCAGTCTTCTGTTTCCTGCCTCCACGTCTCTTCCTTCCTGTCTCAACTCCCTGCCTTATATAGTCCCGCCTGGAGTGCCATTGGCCGTGGCACTAACCAGGCGGGGCATCCTGTTGCTAGGCAGAACAGCACCCTGTCCATGAATCAGCACAGCAAAAAAAAAACAGCAGGGGTTTAAGAGGAGCAGATTCAACACAAATTAAAATATACAATAAACACACAGGAACTCATTAAAATTCGTCACTTGTGACACTATGACACACCTAAATAAGCTCTGGTGCAACCAATTGTCTTTAGAAGTCACATAATTAGTTGAATGGAGTCCACCTGTGTGCAATTAAGGTGTTTCACATGATTTCAGGTTAAATACACTTGTCTCTGGGTGGTCCTACAGTTGGTTAGTACATTTCCTAACAAAAACTACATCATGAAGACGAAGGAACATTCAAAGCAAATCCGGAATAAGGTTCTTCAAAAGCACCAATCAGGGGTAGAATATAAGAACATTTCCAAGGCATTGAATATCCCCCAGAGCACAGTACAGTCCATTATTAAGAAATTGAGAGAATATGGCACAACAGTGAGTCTGTCTAGAACAGGCCGTCCTCATAAAAATGGGCAAGAAGGGCACTATCCAACTTGACGGAGCTTGAGCAATTTTGCAAGGAAGAATGGGCAAAAATTGCAGTGTCCAGATGTGCAAAGCTGGTAGAGACTTATCCAAATAGACTCATGGCTGTAATTGCTGCCAAAGGTGCCTCTACCAAATATTGACTCAAGGGGGTGAATACTTATGCAATCAATTATTTTCTTGTTTTGTATTTGCAATTAATTTAGACCAATTTGTAGATTTTATTTTTCACTTTGACATTATGGACTTTTTTGTGTTGATCAGAGGCAAAAACTCCTAATTAAATCCATTTTGATCCCATGTTGTAACACAATAAAATGTTGAAAAGTCCAAGGGGGGGGAATACTTTTGAGAGCCACTGTATGTAGGTTGCCACAGAATGGTCATCTCTGTGTTGGAAGTTACACATAGTTGTGTAATGGTGTTCATAATGAACAGTACACAATTTCACTGGAATAATTACAAAAATGAAGAGATTAAACACGTCACAGTCAACAGTCATTACTACAGTTGTTTTGATTTTAATCACAAGGACAGTGTCTCTTCAAAACTTCTAAAGGATACCTACTGTATTGCGATGTTTCAGAGAACTTTTGAATCCTCAGCACCCCACTGACCTGCCCAGTGGTGGGGACTACCTATGCTGTCTGAAGTGAACCCACCTCCTGTACCAGTTAAGCAGTGTGTGCTGGAAAGCCTTGTCAGAACATGGGTGAAGTAAGAGCGCAGTGGCGGCCTTACCTGACAATTTCCTGTGTTTTTCGGCTTTGTCAGCTCTTACTGTCACTTAAAACGTAGTATTTTGTTTTTAATTTCCATTATTATTTTACTGGAATGCTGAGTTAAATTATCTGTATACATATGCAATGGAAAGTACATCATTTTCTTTTCCATTGTAGGTTTCTCTGTGTAAGTTTTAGGTTTGCAAACCATCTTAGTATTTGCAACATGCTCTATTATTAAAGCAAAAATGTCCAAGTATGATCACATTTTAAATATATTATACACTTATACATAGACTTCTCATTAATAGACAGTGTATTTGAATTTTCTGTTTACTTATGTGGAGTCTGTGCAACGATGTGGAATAATAATAATAAAACAAAAAGTTGAAGGGAACAATACTTTACAAATGCATCAAAGAACTGCTGTAAAAACTGATTTGCAATATTAGTATAAAACATATAATTGACTGGACTAGTCCAATGGTCTTGTTAAGCTTTGTATGTAAGATGAACTAAACCACACATACCAGGAAGTAAAGTTAACATGCACTTACTTTACAGCTGTGTGTACTCAACATGCTTTTTGCATACTACTGTATAATTGCAATAAGTTGCATTCGCATGTGCCTCCGTGCTGTCAGTTTAAGTCTCAACAGTTGTACTGCTATGTGGCACTACATTATTTGCATCGCCAGCATCTGACTACCTCAAGTTTAACTTTTTTTTTAATGTGCTCATGATCGCTGTTTAACTGTAAACAGCAGCTAATGCGTTTGTGACCTTGCGCACTTCTGTGAAAGCTTTTCACTAAGATTACTACAGACACACACATAATATTATTACTGTATGTGCACACCTGCATAGCAAATAACTTGCAGAGTACAGTAATCTGTGACCCCCGTTTATAGCCTAGTGTCCATTTTCTTAAATTATAAATATATATAACGGTAATATTATTACCTCATTCACGATAGGAAGCAAAATGCTACATTATAGGGATGAGGCCCTTATCCCGTGTGTGTGTGTGTGTGTGTGTGTGTGTGTGTGTGTGTGTGTGTGTGTGTGTGTGTGTGTGTGTGTGTGTGTGTGTGTGTGGATTTTTAACGCCCGCCCCTCCTGTCAGTCTTCTATCTTCAAAATGTTGTTTTTTTAATTAGAATGATGTGTATAATTTTGGTCATGAGAAAGAATTGGTGTGTTTTATACAGCATGCAAATAAGGTGGTTTAAGTACACCTAGTACAGAACTTGTTAATTCTTATTTAATTCTTATTATTTATTTCATACCAGAAGCCCTTACCCAGTGTGATTTAACTCCTACAGTTGTCACAAAAGAAACACGTTTCAAGAATCACAGAATGCCAACATTGTGCTCAACTTTAAGTTGGAATTGTAACTGTAGGAAATTGTATCAAGGATTTAATTCTGAACAGAAAATGATCTGCTTACCTGAGTATTGCAATGTGTGTTTTGAACTATGAAAACTACCTCTGAAAAATTGCTGGATTTCAAGACGAGCTGTTGTTGAGTGCGGTTCTGAAATGAGTGGACTTGCAAGTCTTTTTTTCACACAACACTGGATTTTTTATTTGATGTACAACCGACGGTGAGTCTGAGATTTTGTGTAAATTTATGTATTGTAGCGTTTTTGTCAGGTTTATGAAGCAGAACTCAGGGAGACAGTGTGGAATTCTCGATCTTGAAAGTTTATTGTTAATAAACAGAGAATTCCTGTCAGGGGCCGGAATTCACGCCACCAAAACAACAAACCCTTCTATTGTTATTTTTCTCGCAGTCGCTCAAGTCGCTTCTCGCTTTCACTCTCTCTACCACGCTCCTGTCACTCATGCACTCCTTTATATATCCTCTCCTCATTTCCCACCGCTTTCCGGCTCAAGCAATCAAAGCATGGTCTGCAGTCCCCCTCTTCCCGCTGCTGCGTTGCCCTTACAATACATGTAACATAAAAGACAGGCAAGACAAACGGGACAGACAACAAGTCCTGCAACGATACAATTGTCCGGGTCATTACACAGCCCCCCCCTTAGCCCCTCATCCCCGAGGGACAGTCAGTCTCGAAAACGGCCCGGAAGCTGACGATGTTGTTGCAGTCGTGGTCTCCTCACAGGTGTCGGTCCCCTGTCACCCACATTGGATGGACAGACAGAGTCCAAGGGTGTGGAGCTCCCAGGCAAGGGGCTGTCAGGAGCCGGGGTAGAAGGTGACGAACTGGCAGGGCAGGGTGAATCAGCAGGAGGCAGGAGGGGACTGTCAGAGGCTGCTGGGTCAGTCTGTGCTGGGTTCCGTCCCAGGTAGGGAGCCAGCCGGTCCCGGCGCAGGACCACCCTGTGCCCTCTAGGTGGAAGCTGCACCCGGTACACTACCTCCCCAATCCGCTCCAGGACCTGGCAGGGCCAGGGCCAGAGCCAGTGGCTGTCCAGCTTGGGGAAACGGCTTCACTTTCTCTTGGGGCTGAAGACCCAAACAAGCTCCCTGGCGATGAAGTGGAGTGGTCCCAGGCGAAGCGGTGGGCTCCCTCCAGCCGGTCCTGGAGCCTCCTGGCGTACTCAGGACCTGGGGACGCACTGGTGGTGTCTGAGGGATCACGACCCAGCATGAGCAGCGTTGGAGTGCAGGCAGTGGAGTCCTGCACAGCTGAACGGCAGGCCAGCAACTCAAGAGGCAGGTGGGTGTCTCAGTCTTTTTGGTGGCTGGTGGTGGTCACAGCCAACTGCACGGCCAGCGTGCAGGTGAAATGCTCAACCAATCCATCACTTTGCGGGTGGAGGGGGGTGGTCCGGGTCTTCTGGATCCCCAGGCGCTGGCACATCTCCGCAAAGACCCGGGACTCGAAGTTGTGCCCCTGGTCTGAATGGAGCTCCTGGGGGATCCCGAGCCGGCTGAAGAACCCGTAGAAATGGGCCTAAACCATCCACGGCGACCCTCTTCATGGGTCCACTGACCTGGTACTGCTGGAGGGGGCGGCGACCGCCCAGGGTCCTTTTCGAGCAGTGCAGGTGGCACATCGCCGGCAGTGGTCCTTGACGTCCCGTCTGCTCTGCCCCCAGTAGAAGGACTGTCGGAGCCGCCGGAGCGTCTCCGTGACCCCAAAGTGGCCGGTGCCTGGGGTCCCATGGTGGGCCTTGAGCACCTCCAGGTGCAACGCTTGGGGGACGACCACCTGCCATCTCAGCATAGGACAAAGATCTGGGTCAGCCTCCTGGTGCCTCCTCCACTCTGTCCTCTCCACTGGCACCAGCGTACAGCACTACTCCGTACTTCCTTAGGACAGCTCGTCCACCTTCTGTTCCCTCCGGTCACAGTGCGGGCAGCCCTCCTGGGCACAGGGTTGCGGGACAGGGCGTCCGCATTAGCGTGCTTCTCCACTGCCTGATGCTGGATGGAATAGTTAAACACTTGTAGTTGTTCTATCCAGCGGGCGACCAGTCCCTCCAGCTCCCTGAAGGTCAGGAGCCACTGCAGGGCTGCGTGGTCCGTCCACACTGTGAAGGGGAGCCCACAGAGGTAGTGGCGCAAGTGGCAGACCTACTTGACCTCTGCCAGCAGCTCCCGTCACGTCACACAGTACCGGCGCTAGGTCTTGCTGAGCGACCGGCTGTAGTATGCAACTACCTGCTCTCCGTCTGACCCGGGCTGCGACAGGACAGCTCCGATTCCCTCGTCGCTCGCGTCAGTGTCCAGCAAGAAGGTGGTGTGGGGTTCTGGGTCATTCCAGCGTCCACTCAAAGGGCTCACCCTTACGCAGGAGGCAGTATAGGAGGGCAGCAATGGTGGCAAAGCCCTGCACAAACCTCCTATAGTAGGACGCGAGTCAAAGGAAGCCTCTCATGAACTGGCACTTTTCAGGGTGTAGCTTCAGTCCCGAATCTGTGACTCGTCGGAGCACTTCTCGCAGGGAGGCCAGAGCCACCTGGAAGGTCTGGTAGCGAAGCTATGGCGGTAGGTCAGTAACAGCTCCCATAGCTGGGCCTGTTGCTCCGGGTGAAGCCCCTCACAATTCTGGCACCAAACTACGGTCACCGTGGCAACAGTGGGATCCTCCATAGGACCTGAGGTTGGGGCAGGCGAGGTAGGGGTTGGCGCGGTCGTCTTTGCTACTGATGGGTCTTGGAAGAGGAGGGTCCCCGTCCTTGGCGGCTGGGGGCCCACGGAAAGGCTGAGGTCCTCTGGGCTGGTATGGAGGGCTGGGGGGTGGAAGTTGTCTCTGGCGCTTGGGCCTGTCGGAAGGCTGCGTTGCCCTGGGGACGGGATAGGCGATGGGGCCGGTATGCGCTGGCGTGGTGGGGCCCGGAAGAGAACATAAGAACATGAGAACATAAGAAAGTTTACAAACGAGAGGAGGCCATTCGGCCCATCTCATCAAGCAGCTTCTTGAAGGATCCCAGGGTGTCAGCTTCAACAACATTACTGTGGGGTTGGTTCCAGACCCTCACAGTTCTCTGTGTAAAAAAGTGCCTCCTATTTTCTGTTCTGAATGCCCCTTTATCTAATCTCCATTTGTGACCCCTGGTCCTTTTTTCATTTTTCAGGTCAAAAAAGTCCCCTGGGTCGACATTGTCAATACCTTTTAGGATTCTGAATGCTTGAATCAGATCACTGCATAGTCTTCTTTGTTCAAGACTGAATAGATTCAATTCTTTAAGCCTGTCTGCATATGACATGCCTTTTAAACACAGGATAATTCTGGTTGCTCTTCTTTGCACTCTTTCTAGATCAGCAATCCTTTTTGTAGTGAGGTGACCAGAACTGAACACAATATTCTAGTACTAATGCATTGTAAAGTTTTAACATTGCTTCCCTTGATTTGAATTCAACGCTTTTCACTATGTGTTAGCCTTTTTTACAGCTTCCCCACATTGTCTAGATGAAGACATGATGAGCTTCCAGGGGGCGGCACACAATTAGCTGAGCGCCGCCCGGGAGGAGGGAGGGTTAGGTCGGACAGGGTGTCCTTGGCTCACCGCGCACCAGCGACCCCTGTAGTCTGTCCGGGCGCCTGCGGACTTGCCTGTAAGCTGCCCGAGAGCTGCGTTGTCCTCCGACGCTGTAGCTCTTGGGTGGCTGCATGGTGAGACCGCAGTGTGCTTGTCGGCTGACAGCACACGCTTCGGAGGACAGTGTGTGATCGTCTTCGCCCTCTCGAGTCAGCGCAGAGGTGGTAGCGGTGAGCTGAGCCTAAAAAATAATTGGCCATTCCAAATTGGGAGAAAAAAATAAAAAAATAATTGGCAACGACTAAATTTAAAAAAAGTCCCCATGGGTCAAAATTGTCTATACCTTTTAGGATTTTGAATGCTTGAATCAGATCACCGCGTAGTCTTCTTTGTTCAAGACTGCATAGATTCAATTATTTTAGCCTGTCTGCATGCGACATGCCTTTTAAACCCGGGATAAATCTGGTCGCACTTCTTTGCACTCTTTCTAGAGCAGCAATATCCTTTTTGTAATGAGGCGACCAGAAATGAACACAATATTCTAGATGAGGTCTTACTAATGCATTGTAAAGTTTTAACATTACTTCCCTTGATTTAAATTCAACACTTCTCACAATATATCCGAGCCTCTTGTTGGCCTTTTTTATAGCTTCCCCACATTGTCTAGATGAAGACATTTCTGAGTCAACATACTCCTAGGTCTTCTTCATAGATTCCTTCTTCAATTTCAGTATCACCTATATGGTATTTATAATGCACATTTTTATTTCCTGCGTGCAATACTTTACACTTTTCTCTATTAAATGTCATTTGCCATGTGTCTGCCCAGTTCTGAATGCTGTCTAGATCATTTTGAATGACCTTTGCTGCTGCAGTGGTGTATGCCACTCCTCCTATTTTTGTGTCGTCTGCAAATTTAACAAGTTTGCTTAATATACCAGAATCTAAATAATTAATGTAGATTAGGAATAGCAAAGGACCTAATACTGATCCTTGTGGTACTCCACTGGTTACCTCGTTCCATTTTGAGGTTTCTCTTCGAATCAGTACTTTCTATTTTCTACATATTTTGAATCCCTACTGCATTGTAGTGTGTCCACACTGCCTGTCTGTGGTCAGTCTCTTGTTTGTAGTGTGTCCACACTGCCTGTCTCTGGTCAGTCTCTTG
>CM060261.1:15777814-15936755 GCA_030684275.1 Acipenser oxyrinchus oxyrinchus | reverse complement strand
TGCAACCAGAAACACAGAGAACCCGACCACACTGAATTACACCTGCTGTGCAACCAGAAACACAGAGAACCCAACCACACTGAATTACACCTGCTCCAACCAGAAACACAGAGAACCCAACCACACTGAATTACACCTGCTGTGCAACCAGAAACACAGAGAACCCAACCACACTGAATTACACCTGCTGTGCAACCAGAAACACAGAGAACCCAACCACACTGAATTACACCTGCTCCAACCAGAAACACAGAGAACCCAACCACACAGAATTACAACTGCTGTGCAACCAGAAACACAGAGAACCCGACCACACTGAATTACACCTGCTGTGCAACCAGAAACACAGAGACCCTAAACACACTGAATTACAACTGCTGTGCAACCAGAAACACAGAGAACCCGACCACACTGAATTACACCTGCTGCAACCAGAAACACAGAGAACCCAACCACACTGAATTACACCTGCTGTGCAACCAGAAACACAGAGAACCCAACCACACTGAATTACACCTGCTGTGCAACCAGAAACACAGAGAACCCAACCACACTGAATTACACCTGCTGTGCAACCAGAAACACAGAGAACCCAACCACACTTAATTACATCTGCTGCCAACCAGAAACACAGAGAACCCAACCACACTGAATTACACCTGCTGCGCAACCAGAAACACAGAGAACCCAACCACACTGAATTACACCTGCTGTGCAACCAGAAACACAGAGAACCCAACCACACTGAATTACACCTGCTGTGCAACCAGAAACACAGAGAACCCAACCACACTGAATTACACCTGCTGTGCAACCAGAAACACAGAGAACCCAACCACACTGAATTACACCTGCTGTGCAACCAGAAACACAGAGAACCCAACCACACTGAATTACACCTGCTGTGCAACCAGAAACACAGAGAACCCAACCACACTGAATTACACCTGCTGTGCAACCAGAAACACAGAGAACCCAACCACACTGAATTACACCTGCTGCCAACCAGAAACACAGAGAACCCAACCACACTGAATTACACCTGCTGTGCAACCAGAAACACAGAGAACCCAACCACACTGAATTACACCTGCTGTGGAACTAGAAACACAGAGAACCAAAACACGCTGAATTACACCTGCTGTGCAACCAGAAACACAGAGAACCCAACCACACAGAATTACACCTGCTGCAACCAGAAACACAGAGAACCCAACCACACTGAATTACACCTGCTGTAACCAGAAACACAGAGAACCCAACCACACTGAATTACACCTGCTGTGCAACCAGAAACACAGAGAACCCAACCACACTGAATTACACCTGCTGTTCAAGAAGAAACACAGAGAATCCGACCACACTTAATTACACCTGCTGCAACCAAAAACACAGAAAACGCGACCACACTGAATTACACCTGCTGTGCAACCAGAAACACAGAGAACCTAAACACACTGAATTACAACCGCTGTCCAACCAGAAACACAGAGAACCCAAACACATTGAATTACAACTGCTGTGCAACCAGAAACACAGAGAACCCGACCACACTGAATTACACCTGCTGTGCAGCCAGAAACACAGAGAACCCAAACACACTGAATTACACCTGCTCCAACCAGAAACACAGAGAACCCAACCACACTGAATTACACCTGCTCCAACCAGAAACACAGAGAACCCAACCACACTGAATTACACCTGCTGTGCAACCAGAAACACAGAGAACCCAACCACACTGAATTACACCTGCTGTGCAACCAGAAACACAGAGAACCCAACCACACTGAATTACACCTGCTGTGCAACCAGAAACACAGAGAACCCAACCACACTGAATTACACCTGCTGTGCAACCAGAAACACAGAGAACCCAACCACACTGAATTACACCTGCTGTGCAACCAGAAACACAGAGAACCCAACCACACTGAATTACACCTGCTGTGCAACCAGAAACACAGAGAACCCAACCACACTGAATTACACCTGCTGTGCAACCAGAAACACAGAGAACCCAACCACACTGAATTACACCTGCTGTGCAACCAGAAACACAGAGAACCCAACCACACTGAATTACACCTGCTGTGCAACCAGAAACACAGAGAACCCAACCACACTGAATTACACCTGCTGTGCAACCAGAAACACAGAGAACCCAACCACACTGAATTACACCTGCTGTGCAACCAGAAACACAGAGAACCCAACCACACTGAATTACACCTGCTGTGCAACCAGAAACACAGAGAACCCAACCACACTGAATTACACCTGCTGTGCAACCAGAAACACAGAGAACCCAACCACACTGAATTACACCTGCTGTCAACCAGAAACACAGAGAACCCAACCACACTGAATTACACCTGCTGTGCAACCAGAAACACAGAGAACCCAACCACACTGAATTACACCTGCTGTGCAACCAGAAACACAGAGAACCCAACCACACTGAATTACACCTGCTGTGCAACCAGAAACACAGAGAACCCAACCACACTGAATTACACCTGCTGTGCAACCAGAAACACAGAGAACCCAACCACACTGAATTACACCTGCTGTGCAACCAGAAACACAGAGAACCCAACCACACTGAATTACACCTGCTGTGCAACCAGAAACACAGAGAACCCAACCACACTGAATTACACCTGCTGTGCAACCAGAAACACAGAGAACCCAACCACACTGAATTACACCTGCTGTGCAACCAGAAACACAGAGAACCCAACCACACTGAATTACACCTGCTGTGCAACCAGAAACACAGAGAACCCAACCACACTGAATTACACCTGCTGTGCAACCAGAAACACAGAGAACCCAACCACACTGAATTACACCTGCTGTGCAACCAGAAACACAGAGAACCCAACCACACTGAATTACACCTGCTGTGCAACCAGAAACACAGAGAACCCAACCACACTGAATTACACCTGCTGTGCAACCAGAAACACAGAGAACCCAACCACACTGAATTACACCTGCTGTGCAACCAGAAACACAGAGAACCCAACCACACTGAATTACACCTGCTGTGCAACCAGAAACACAGAGAACCCAACCACACTGAATTACACCTGCTGTGCAACCAGAAACACAGAGAACCCAACCACACTGAATTACACCTGCTGTGCAACCAGAAACACAGAGAACCCAACCACACTGAATTACACCTGCTGTGCAACCAGAAACACAGAGAACCCAACCACACTGAATTACACCTGCTGTGCAACCAGAAACACAGAGAACCCAACCACACTGAATTACACCTGCTGTGCAACCAGAAACACAGAGAACCCAACCACACTGAATTACACCTGCTGTGCAACCAGAAACACAGAGAACCCAACCACACTGAATTACACCTGCTGTGCAACCAGAAACACAGAGAACCCAACCACACTGAATTACACCTGCTGTGCAACCAGAAACACAGAGAACCCAACCACACTGAATTACACCTGCTGTGCAACCAGAAACACAGAGAACCCAACCACACTGAATTACACCTGCTGTGCAACCAGAAACACAGAGAACCCAACCACACTGAATTACACCTGCTGTGCAACCAGAAACACAGAGAACCCAACCACACTGAATTACACCTGCTGTGCAACCAGAAACACAGAGAACCCAACCACACTGAATTACACCTGCTGTGCAACCAGAAACACAGAGAACCCAACCACACTGAATTACACCTGCTGTGCAACCAGAAACACAGAGAACCCAACCACACTGAATTACACCTGCTGTGCAACCAGAAACACAGAGAACCCAACCACACTGAATTACACCTGCTGTGCAACCAGAAACACAGAGAACCCAACCACACTGAATTACACCTGCTGTGCAACCAGAAACACAGAGAACCCAACCACACTGAATTACACCTGCTGTGCAACCAGAAACACAGAGAACCCAACCACACTGAATTACACCTGCTGTGCAACCAGAAACACAGAGAACCCAACCACACTGAATTACACCTGCTGTGCAACCAGAAACACAGAGAACCCAACCACACTGAATTACACCTGCTGTGCAACCAGAAACACAGAGAACCCAACCACACTGAATTACACCTGCTGTGCAACCAGAAACACAGAGAACCCAACCACACTGAATTACACCTGCTGTGCAACCAGAAACACAGAGAACCCAACCACACTGAATTACACCTGCTGTGCAACCAGAAACACAGAGAACCCAACCACACTGAATTACACCTGCTGTGCAACCAGAAACACAGAGAACCCAACCACACTGAATTACACCTGCTGTGCAACCAGAAACACAGAGAACCCAACCACACTGAATTACACCTGCTGTGCAACCAGAAACACAGAGAACCCAACCACACTGAATTACACCTGCTGTGCAACCAGAAACACAGAGAACCCAACCACACTGAATTACACCTGCTGTGCAACCAGAAACACAGAGAACCCAACCACACTGAATTACACCTGCTGTGCAACCAGAAACACAGAGAACCCAACCACACTGAATTACACCTGCTGTGCAACCAGAAACACAGAGAACCCAACCACACTGAATTACACCTGCTGTGCAACCAGAAACACAGAGAACCCAACCACACTGAATTACACCTGCTGTGCAACCAGAAACACAGAGAACCCAACCACACTGAATTACACCTGCTGTGCAACCAGAAACACAGAGAACCCAACCACACTGAATTACACCTGCTGTGCAACCAGAAACACAGAGAACCCAACCACACTGAATTACACCTGCTGTGCAACCAGAAACACAGAGAACCCAACCACACTGAATTACACCTGCTGTGCAACCAGAAACACAGAGAACCCAACCACACTGAATTACACCTGCTGTGCAACCAGAAACACAGAGAACCCAACCACACTGAATTACACCTGCTGTGCAACCAGAAACACAGAGAACCCAACCACACTGAATTACACCTGCTGTGCAACCAGAAACACAGAGAACCCAACCACACTGAATTACACCTGCTGTGCAACCAGAAACACAGAGAACCCAACCACACTGAATTACACCTGCTGTGCAACCAGAAACACAGAGAACCCAACCACACTGAATTACACCTGCTGTGCAACCAGAAACACAGAGAACCCAACCACACTGAATTACACCTGCTGTGCAACCAGAAACACAGAGAACCCAACCACACTGAATTACACCTGCTGTGCAACCAGAAACACAGAGAACCCAACCACACTGAATTACACCTGCTGTGCAACCAGAAACACAGAGAACCCAACCACACTGAATTACACCTGCTGTGCAACCAGAAACACAGAGAACCCAACCACACTGAATTACACCTGCTGTGCAACCAGAAACACAGAGAACCCAACCACACTGAATTACACCTGCTGTGCAACCAGAAACACAGAGAACCCAACCACACTGAATTACACCTGCTGTGCAACCAGAAACACAGAGAACCCAACCACACTGAATTACACCTGCTGTGCAACCAGAAACACAGAGAACCCAACCACACTGAATTACACCTGCTGTGCAACCAGAAACACAGAGAACCCAACCACACTGAATTACACCTGCTGTGCAACCAGAAACACAGAGAACCCAACCACACTGAATTACACCTGCTGTGCAACCAGAAACACAGAGAACCCAACCACACTGAATTACACCTGCTGTGCAACCAGAAACACAGAGAACCCAACCACACTGAATTACACCTGCTGTGCAACCAGAAACACAGAGAACCCAACCACACTGAATTACACCTGCTGTGCAACCAGAAACACAGAGAACCCAACCACACTGAATTACACCTGCTGTGCAACCAGAAACACAGAGAACCCAACCACACTGAATTACACCTGCTGTGCAACCAGAAACACAGAGAACCCAACCACACTGAATTACACCTGCTGTGCAACCAGAAACACAGAGAACCCAACCACACTGAATTACACCTGCTGTGCAACCAGAAACACAGAGAACCCAACCACACTGAATTACACCTGCTGTGCAACCAGAAACACAGAGAACCCAACCACACTGAATTACACCTGCTGTGCAACCAGAAACACAGAGAACCCAACCACACTGAATTACACCTGCTGTGCAACCAGAAACACAGAGAACCCAACCACACTGAATTACACCTGCTGTGCAACCAGAAACACAGAGAACCCAACCACACTGAATTACACCTGCTGTGCAACCAGAAACACAGAGAACCCAACCACACTGAATTACACCTGCTGTGCAACCAGAAACACAGAGAACCCAACCACACTGAATTACACCTGCTGTGCAACCAGAAACACAGAGAACCCAACCACACTGAATTACACCTGCTGTGCAACCAGAAACACAGAGAACCCAACCACACTGAATTACACCTGCTGTGCAACCAGAAACACAGAGAACCCAACCACACTGAATTACACCTGCTGTGCAACCAGAAACACAGAGAACCCAACCACACTGAATTACACCTGCTGTGCAACCAGAAACACAGAGAACCCAACCACACTGAATTACACCTGCTGTGCAACCAGAAACACAGAGAACCCAACCACACTGAATTACACCTGCTGTGCAACCAGAAACACAGAGAACCCAACCACACTGAATTACACCTGCTGTGCAACCAGAAACACAGAGAACCCAACCACACTGAATTACACCTGCTGTGCAACCAGAAACACAGAGAACCCAACCACACTGAATTACACCTGCTGTGCAACCAGAAACACAGAGAACCCAACCACACTGAATTACACCTGCTGTGCAACCAGAAACACAGAGAACCCAACCACACTGAATTACACCTGCTGTGCAACCAGAAACACAGAGAACCCAACCACACTGAATTACACCTGCTGTGCAACCAGAAACACAGAGAACCCAACCACACTGAATTACACCTGCTGTGCAACCAGAAACACAGAGAACCCAACCACACTGAATTACACCTGCTGTGCAACCAGAAACACAGAGAACCCAACCACACTGAATTACACCTGCTGTGCAACCAGAAACACAGAGAACCCAACCACACTGAATTACACCTGCTGTGCAACCAGAAACACAGAGAACCCAACCACACTGAATTACACCTGCTGTGCAACCAGAAACACAGAGAACCCAACCACACTGAATTACACCTGCTGTGCAACCAGAAACACAGAGAACCCAACCACACTGAATTACACCTGCTGTGCAACCAGAAACACAGAGAACCCAACCACACTGAATTACACCTGCTGTGCAACCAGAAACACAGAGAACCCAACCACACTGAATTACACCTGCTGTGCAACCAGAAACACAGAGAACCCAACCACACTGAATTACACCTGCTGTGCAACCAGAAACACAGAGAACCCAACCACACTGAATTACACCTGCTGTGCAACCAGAAACACAGAGAACCCAACCACACTGAATTACACCTGCTGTGCAACCAGAAACACAGAGAACCCAACCACACTGAATTACACCTGCTGTGCAACCAGAAACACAGAGAACCCAACCACACTGAATTACACCTGCTGTGCAACCAGAAACACAGAGAACCCAACCACACTGAATTACACCTGCTGTGCAACCAGAAACACAGAGAACCCAACCACACTGAATTACACCTGCTGTGCAACCAGAAACACAGAGAACCCAACCACACTGAATTACACCTGCTGTGCAACCAGAAACACAGAGAACCCAACCACACTGAATTACACCTGCTGTGCAACCAGAAACACAGAGAACCCAACCACACTGAATTACACCTGCTGTGCAACCAGAAACACAGAGAACCCAACCACACTGAATTACACCTGCTGTGCAACCAGAAACACAGAGAACCCAACCACACTGAATTACACCTGCTGTGCAACCAGAAACACAGAGAACCCAACCACACTGAATTACACCTGCTGTGCAACCAGAAACACAGAGAACCCAACCACACTGAATTACACCTGCTGTGCAACCAGAAACACAGAGAACCCAACCACACTGAATTACACCTGCTGTGCAACCAGAAACACAGAGAACCCAACCACACTGAATTACACCTGCTGTGCAACCAGAAACACAGAGAACCCAACCACACTGAATTACACCTGCTGTGCAACCAGAAACACAGAGAACCCAACCACACTGAATTACACCTGCTGTGCAACCAGAAACACAGAGAACCCAACCACACTGAATTACACCTGCTGTGCAACCAGAAACACAGAGAACCCAACCACACTGAATTACACCTGCTGTGCAACCAGAAACACAGAGAACCCAACCACACTGAATTACACCTGCTGTGCAACCAGAAACACAGAGAACCCAACCACACTGAATTACACCTGCTGTGCAACCAGAAACACAGAGAACCCAACCACACTGAATTACACCTGCTGTGCAACCAGAAACACAGAGAACCCAACCACACTGAATTACACCTGCTGTGCAACCAGAAACACAGAGAACCCAACCACACTGAATTACACCTGCTGTGCAACCAGAAACACAGAGAACCCAACCACACTGAATTACACCTGCTGTGCAACCAGAAACACAGAGAACCCAACCACACTGAATTACACCTGCTGTGCAACCAGAAACACAGAGAACCCAACCACACTGAATTACACCTGCTGTGCAACCAGAAACACAGAGAACCCAACCACACTGAATTACACCTGCTGTGCAACCAGAAACACAGAGAACCCAACCACACTGAATTACACCTGCTGTGCAACCAGAAACACAGAGAACCCAACCACACTGAATTACACCTGCTGTGCAACCAGAAACACAGAGAACCCAACCACACTGAATTACACCTGCTGTGCAACCAGAAACACAGAGAACCCAACCACACTGAATTACACCTGCTGTGCAACCAGAAACACAGAGAACCCAACCACACTGAATTACACCTGCTGTGCAACCAGAAACACAGAGAACCCAACCACACTGAATTACACCTGCTGTGCAACCAGAAACACAGAGAACCCAACCACACTGAATTACACCTGCTGTGCAACCAGAAACACAGAGAACCCAACCACACTGAATTACACCTGCTGTGCAACCAGAAACACAGAGAACCCAACCACACTGAATTACACCTGCTGTGCAACCAGAAACACAGAGAACCCAACCACACTGAATTACACCTGCTGTGCAACCAGAAACACAGAGAACCCAACCACACTGAATTACACCTGCTGTGCAACCAGAAACACAGAGAACCCAACCACACTGAATTACACCTGCTGTGCAACCAGAAACACAGAGAACCCAACCACACTGAATTACACCTGCTGTGCAACCAGAAACACAGAGAACCCAACCACACTGAATTACACCTGCTGTGCAACCAGAAACACAGAGAACCCAACCACACTGAATTACACCTGCTGTGCAACCAGAAACACAGAGAACCCAACCACACTGAATTACACCTGCTGTGCAACCAGAAACACAGAGAACCCAACCACACTGAATTACACCTGCTGTGCAACCAGAAACACAGAGAACCCAACCACACTGAATTACACCTGCTGTGCAACCAGAAACACAGAGAACCCAACCACACTGAATTACACCTGCTGTGCAACCAGAAACACAGAGAACCCAACCACACTGAATTACACCTGCTGTGCAACCAGAAACACAGAGAACCCAACCACACTGAATTACACCTGCTGTGCAACCAGAAACACAGAGAACCCAACCACACTGAATTACACCTGCTGTGCAACCAGAAACACAGAGAACCCAACCACACTGAATTACACCTGCTGTGCAACCAGAAACACAGAGAACCCAACCACACTGAATTACACCTGCTGTGCAACCAGAAACACAGAGAACCCAACCACACTGAATTACACCTGCTGTGCAACCAGAAACACAGAGAACCCAACCACACTGAATTACACCTGCTGTGCAACCAGAAACACAGAGAACCCAACCACACTGAATTACACCTGCTGTGCAACCAGAAACACAGAGAACCCAACCACACTGAATTACACCTGCTGTGCAACCAGAAACACAGAGAACCCAACCACACTGAATTACACCTGCTGTGCAACCAGAAACACAGAGAACCCAACCACACTGAATTACACCTGCTGTGCAACCAGAAACACAGAGAACCCAACCACACTGAATTACACCTGCTGTGCAACCAGAAACACAGAGAACCCAACCACACTGAATTACACCTGCTGTGCAACCAGAAACACAGAGAACCCAACCACACTGAATTACACCTGCTGTGCAACCAGAAACACAGAGAACCCAACCACACTGAATTACACCTGCTGTGCAACCAGAAACACAGAGAACCCAACCACACTGAATTACACCTGCTGTGCAACCAGAAACACAGAGAACCCAACCACACTGAATTACACCTGCTGTGCAACCAGAAACACAGAGAACCCAACCACACTGAATTACACCTGCTGTGCAACCAGAAACACAGAGAACCCAACCACACTGAATTACACCTGCTGTGCAACCAGAAACACAGAGAACCCAACCACACTGAATTACACCTGCTGTGCAACCAGAAACACAGAGAACCCAACCACACTGAATTACACCTGCTGTGCAACCAGAAACACAGAGAACCCAACCACACTGAATTACACCTGCTGTGCAACCAGAAACACAGAGAACCCAACCACACTGAATTACACCTGCTGTGCAACCAGAAACACAGAGAACCCAACCACACTGAATTACACCTGCTGTGCAACCAGAAACACAGAGAACCCAACCACACTGAATTACACCTGCTGTGCAACCAGAAACACAGAGAACCCAACCACACTGAATTACACCTGCTGTGCAACCAGAAACACAGAGAACCCAACCACACTGAATTACACCTGCTGTGCAACCAGAAACACAGAGAACCCAACCACACTGAATTACACCTGCTGTGCAACCAGAAACACAGAGAACCCAACCACACTGAATTACACCTGCTGTGCAACCAGAAACACAGAGAACCCAACCACACTGAATTACACCTGCTGTGCAACCAGAAACACAGAGAACCCAACCACACTGAATTACACCTGCTGTGCAACCAGAAACACAGAGAACCCAACCACACTGAATTACACCTGCTGTGCAACCAGAAACACAGAGAACCCAACCACACTGAATTACACCTGCTGTGCAACCAGAAACACAGAGAACCCAACCACACTGAATTACACCTGCTGTGCAACCAGAAACACAGAGAACCCAACCACACTGAATTACACCTGCTGTGCAACCAGAAACACAGAGAACCCAACCACACTGAATTACACCTGCTGTGCAACCAGAAACACAGAGAACCCAACCACACTGAATTACACCTGCTGTGCAACCAGAAACACAGAGAACCCAACCACACTGAATTACACCTGCTGTGCAACCAGAAACACAGAGAACCCAACCACACTGAATTACACCTGCTGTGCAACCAGAAACACAGAGAACCCAACCACACTGAATTACACCTGCTGTGCAACCAGAAACACAGAGAACCCAACCACACTGAATTACACCTGCTGTGCAACCAGAAACACAGAGAACCCAACCACACTGAATTACACCTGCTGTGCAACCAGAAACACAGAGAACCCAACCACACTGAATTACACCTGCTGTGCAACCAGAAACACAGAGAACCCAACCACACTGAATTACACCTGCTGTGCAACCAGAAACACAGAGAACCCAACCACACTGAATTACACCTGCTGTGCAACCAGAAACACAGAGAACCCAACCACACTGAATTACACCTGCTGTGCAACCAGAAACACAGAGAACCCAACCACACTGAATTACACCTGCTGTGCAACCAGAAACACAGAGAACCCAACCACACTGAATTACACCTGCTGTGCAACCAGAAACACAGAGAACCCAACCACACTGAATTACACCTGCTGTGCAACCAGAAACACAGAGAACCCAACCACACTGAATTACACCTGCTGTGCAACCAGAAACACAGAGAACCCAACCACACTGAATTACACCTGCTGTGCAACCAGAAACACAGAGAACCCAACCACACTGAATTACACCTGCTGTGCAACCAGAAACACAGAGAACCCAACCACACTGAATTACACCTGCTGTGCAACCAGAAACACAGAGAACCCAACCACACTGAATTACACCTGCTGTGCAACCAGAAACACAGAGAACCCAACCACACTGAATTACACCTGCTGTGCAACCAGAAACACAGAGAACCCAACCACACTGAATTACACCTGCTGTGCAACCAGAAACACAGAGAACCCAACCACACTGAATTACACCTGCTGTGCAACCAGAAACACAGAGAACCCAACCACACTGAATTACACCTGCTGTGCAACCAGAAACACAGAGAACCCAACCACACTGAATTACACCTGCTGTGCAACCAGAAACACAGAGAACCCAACCACACTGAATTACACCTGCTGTGCAACCAGAAACACAGAGAACCCAACCACACTGAATTACACCTGCTGTGCAACCAGAAACACAGAGAACCCAACCACACTGAATTACACCTGCTGTGCAACCAGAAACACAGAGAACCCAACCACACTGAATTACACCTGCTGTGCAACCAGAAACACAGAGAACCCAACCACACTGAATTACACCTGCTGCCAACCAGAAACACAGAGAACCCAACCACACTGAATTACACCTGCTGCGCAACCAGAAACACAGAGAACCCAACCACACTGAATTACACCTGCTGTGCAACCAGAAACACAGAGAACCCAACCACACTGAATTACACCTGCTGTGCAACCAGAAACACAGAGAACCCAACCACACTGAATTACACCTGCTGTGCAACCAGAAACACAGAGAACCCAACCACACTGAATTACACCTGCTGTGCAACCAGAAACACAGAGAACCCAACCACACTGAATTACACCTGCTGTGCAACCAGAAACACAGAGAACCCAACCACACTGAATTACACCTGCTGTGCAACCAGAAACACAGAGAACCCAACCACACTGAATTACACCTGCTGTGCAACCAGAAACACAGAGAACCCAACCACACTGAATTACACCTGCTGTGCAACCAGAAACACAGAGAACCCAACCACACTGAATTACACCTGCTGTGCAACCAGAAACACAGAGAACCCAACCACACTGAATTACACCTGCTGTGCAACCAGAAACACAGAGAACCCAACCACACTGAATTACACCTGCTGTCAACCAGAAACACAGAGAACCCAACCACACTGAATTACACCTGCTGTGCAACCAGAAACACAGAGAACCCAACCACACTGAATTACACCTGCTGTGCAACCAGAAACACAGAGAACCCAACCACACTGAATTACACCTGCTCCAACCAGAAACACAGAGAACCCAACCACACTGAATTACACCTGCTGTGCAACCAGAAACACAGAGAACCCAACCACACTGAATTACACCTGCTCCAACCAGAAACACAGAGAACCCAACCACACTGAATTACACCTGCTGTGCAACCAGAAACACAGAGAACCCAACCACACTGAATTACACCTGCTGTGCAACCAGAAACACAGAGAACCCAACCACACTGAATTACACCTGCTGTGCAACCAGAAACACAGAGAACCCAACCACACTGAATTACACCTGCTGTGCAACCAGAAACACAGAGAACCCAACCACACTGAATTACACCTGCTGTGCAACCAGAAACACAGAGAACCCGACCACACTGAATTACACCTGCTGTGCAACCAGAAACACAGAGAACCCAACCACACTGAATTACACCTGCTCCAACCAGAAACACAGAGAACCCAACCACACTGAATTACACCTGCTCCAACCAGAAACACAGAGAACCCAACACACACTGAATTACACCTGCTGTGCAACCAGAAACACAGAGAACCCAACCACACTGAATTACACCTGCTGTGCAACCAGAAACACAGAGAACCCGACCACACTGAATTACACCTGCTCGCAACCAGAAACACAGAGAACCCAACCACACTGAATTACACCTGCTGTGCAACCAGAAACACAGAGAACCCAACCACACTGAATTACACCTGCTGTGCAACCAGAAACACAGAGAACCCAACCACACTGAATTACACCTGCTGTCCAACCAGAAACACAGAGAACCCAACCACACTGAATTACACCTGCTGTCCAACCAGAAACACAGAGAACCCAACCACACTGAATTACACCTGCTGTGCAACCAGAAACACAGAGAACCCAACCACACTGAATTACACCTGCTCCAACCAGAAACACAGAGAACCCCACCACACTGAATTACACCTGCTGTGCAACCAGAAACACAGAGAACCCAACCACACTGAATTACACCTGCTGCGCAACCAGAAACACAGAGAACCCAACCACACTGAATTACAACTGCTGTGCAACCAGAAACACAGAGAACCCAACCACACTGAATTACACCTGCTGTGCAACCAGAAACACAGAGAACCCAACCACACTGAATTACACCTGCTCCAACCAGAAACACAGAGAACCCCACAACACTGAATTACACCTGCTGTGCAACCAGAAACACAGAGAACCCAACAACACTGAATTACACCTGCTGTGCAACCAGAAACACAGAGAACCCAACCACACTGAATTACACCTGCTGTGCAACCAGAAACACAGAGAACCCAACCACACTGAATTACACCTGCTGTGCAACCAGAAACACAGAGAACCCAACCACACTGAATTACACCTGCTGTGCAACCAGAAACACAGAGACCCTAAACACACTGAATTACACCTGCTGTGCAACCAGAAACACAGAGAACCCGACCACACTGAATTACACCTGCTGCCAACCAGAAACACAGAGAACCCAACCACACTGAATTACACCTGCTGTGCAACCAGAAACACAGAGAACCCAAACACACTGAATTACAACTGCTACAACCAGAAACACAGAGAACCAAAACACAATGAATTACTACGGCTGTGCAACCACAAACACAGAGAACACGACCACACTGAATTACAACTGCTCCAACCAGAATCACAGAGATCCCAACAAAACTGAATTACAACTGCTGTGCAACCAGAAACACAGAGAACCTGACCACACTGATTTACACCTGCTGTGCAACCAGAAACACAGAGAACCCGACCACACTGAATTACACCTGCTGTGCAACCAGAAACACAGATAAACCAAAAACACTGAATTACATCTGCTCCAACCAGAAACACAGAGAACCCAACCACACTGAATTACAACTGCTGTGCAACCAGAAACACAGAGAACCCGACCACACTGAATTACACCTGCTCCAACCAGAAATACAGAGAACCCAACCACACTGAATTACACCTGCTGCGCAACTAGAAACACAGAGAACCTAAACACACTGAATTACAACTGCTGTGCAACCAGAAACACTGAGAACCGAACCATACTGAATTACACCTGCTGTGCAACCAGAAACACAGAGAACCAAACCACACTGAATTACACCTGCTCCAACCAGAAATACAGAGAACCCAACCACACTGAATTACACCTGCTGCGCAACTAGAAACACAGAGAACCTAAACACACTGAATTACAACTGCTGTGCAACCAGAAACACATAGAACCAAAACACAGTGAATTACACCTGCTCCAACCAGAAATACAGAGAACCCAACCACACTGAATTACACCTGCTGTGAAACCAGAAACTCAGAGAACCCAACCACACTGAATTACAACTGCTGTGCAACCAGAAACACAGAGAACCCGACCACACTGAATTACACCTGCTGTTCAACAAGAAACACAGAGAACCCAACCACACTGAATTACAACTGCTGTGCAACCAGAAACACAGAGAACCCGACCACACTGAATTACACCTGCTGCCAACCAGAAACACAGTGAACCCAAACACACTGAATTACAACTGCTGTGCAACCAGAAACACCGAGACCTAAACATACTGAATTACACCTGCTGTGCAACCAGAAACACAGAGAACCCGACCACACTGAATTACACCTGCTGTCCAACCAGAAACACAGAGAACCCAACCACACTGAATTACACCTGCTCCAACCAGAAACACAGAGATCCCAACAACACTGATTTACTCCTGCTCCAACCAGAAACACAGAGAACCCAACCACACTGAATTACACCTGCTGTGCAACCAGAAAGAAAGAGAACCCGACCACACTGAATTACACCTGCTCCAACCAGAAACACAGAGAACCCAAACACACTGAATTACACCTGCTCCAACCAGAAACACAGAAAACCCAACCACACTGAATTGCAACTACTGTGCAACCAGAAACACAGAGAACCCGACCACACTGAATTACACCTGCTGTGCAATCAGAAACACAGAGAACCTGACCACTCTGAATTACACCTGCTGTTCAACCAGAAACACAGAGAACCCCACACCACTGAATTACAACTACTGTGCAACCACAAACACAGAGAACGCGACCACACTGAATTACACCTGCTGTGCAACCAGAGACACTGAGATCCCAACCACACTGAATTACGCCTGCTGTGCAACCATAAACACAGAGAACCCAACCACACTTAATTACACCTGCTCCAACCAGAAACACAGATAATGCGACCACACTGAATTACACGTGCTGTGCAACCAGAAACACATAGAACCTAACCACACTGAATTACACCTGCTGTGCAGCCAGAAACACAGAGAACCCGACCACACTGAATTACACCTGTTCCAACAAGAAACACAGAGAACCCAAACACAGTGAATTACACCTGCTCCAACCAGAAACACAGAGATCCCAACAACACTGAATTATTCCTGCTCCAACCAGAAACACAGAGAACCCAACCACACTGAATTAAACCTGCTGTGCAACCAGAAAGAAAGAGAACCCGACCACACTGAATTACACCTGCTCCAACCAGAAACACAGAGAACCCAAACACACTGAATTACAACTACTGTGCAACCAGAAACACAGAGAACCCGACCACACTGAATTACACCTGCTGTGCAATCAGAAACACAGAGAACCCGACCACTCTGAATTACACCTGCTGTTCAACAAGAAACATAGAGAACCCGACCACAATGAATTACACCTGCTGTTCAAGAAGAAACACAGAGAACCCAACCACAATGAATTACACCTGCTCCGACCAGAAACACAGAGAACCCAAACACACTGAATTACACCTGCTCCTACCAGAAACACAGAGAATCCCACAACACTGAATTACACCTGCTGTGCAACCATAAACACAGAGAACCCGACCACACTGAATTACACCTGCTCCAACCAGAAATACAGAGAACCCAACCACACTGAATTACACCTGCTGTGCAACCACAAACACAGAGAACCCAAACACACTGAATTACAACTGCTATGCAACCAGAAACACAGAGAACCCACCACTCTGAATTACACCTGCTGTTCAACAAGAAACACAGAGAACCCAACCACAATGAATTACACCTGCTGTTCAACAAGAAACACAGAGAACCCGACCACAATGAATTACACCTGCTCCAACCAGAAACACAGTGAACCCAAACACCATGAATTACACCTGCTCCGACCAGAAACACAGAGAATCCCACAACACTGAATTACACCTGCTGTGCAACCATAAACACAGAGAACCTGACCACACTGATTTACACCTGCTCCAACCAGAAATACAGAGAACCCAACCACACTGAACTACACCTGCTGTGCAACCACAAACACAGAGAACCCAACCACACTGAATTACAACTGCTGTGCAACAAGAAACACAGAGAACCCGACCACAATGAATTACACCTGCTCCAACCAGAAACACAGAGAACCCCACAATACTGAATTACACCTGCTCCAACTAGATATACAGAGAACCCAACCACACTGAATTGCACCTGCTGTCCATATTTACACCCTACACACTCTATCTATAAAACAGGAAAAGGATTTGCCTGTTTTATAGATTTTACAAAAGCATTTCATTCAATTTGGCAAGAAGGACAATTTTATAAACTTCTCCAAAGTGATGTAGGGGGTAAAGTATACGACATAATAAAGCCAATGTTTTCAGAAAATAAGTGTGGTGTGAAAATTGGAAACAAAAGAACAGAATTCTTCACACAGTGGCTTGGAGTGAGACAGGGCTGCAGTCTGAGTCCAACACTGTTCAACATCTATATCAACGAGCTGGCTACAGTGCTGGAGTAGTCTGCAGTCCCTGGTCTCACTTTACACGATTGAGATTAAATTCCTGCTCTACGCAGATGACCTGGTTCTGCTGTCTATCACAGAGCTGGGGCTTCAGCAGAGGATGTCACTGCTAGAGCAGTACTGTCAGTACTGGGCACTGGCAGTAAACCTGGACAAGACCAGAGTCATGGTATTCCAGAATAAAGCCATATCTCAGGGAAACAGGTACCACCACTCTGGATGACACCACACTGGAGCACAGCACCAGCTATACATACCTGGGTCTGACCATCAGTGCATCAGGGATCTTTAACCTGGTATTATTATTATTATTATTATTTATTTCTTAGCAGACACTCTTATCCAGGGCAACTTCCAATTGTTACAAGATATCGCATTATTTTTTACATGCAATTACATTATTTTTTACACATCCCTGAAAGAGAAGACGACCACCAACGACATTATGTATGGGATATGCCTGCCCATTGGGTAGGTATCACTGAGCTCTCTATACCAGAGATGCCGATAGGCCCCTTACTGAGATGATGCACTCGGTCCCGCCCACCGAGGGGATAAAACTCTCATCCAAAGGAAGCCATTTCTCTTTTTCCATCGAACCCGTGAGGTCGACCGAGGAGTGAGGGTGGAGTCGCCACTCTGATGGACGAGGACCGCTCCTGGAGAGGAGGTCCTCTGCCCAGTTCACTGCTCCAGGAATGTGCAAGTTCCTCTGAGCCCATGTCAATAGCCTGAAGGCCATGCGATGCAATCCCAGGGACCGTAGGCCACCCTGGTTGTTGACATACGCCACCACTGTCATGTTGTCCGTCCGGATCTACACAAATACGTGCCGCTCAAAACTGGGAGAAAGTGGTGGAGAGCAAGGGAGACCACTTGCAACTTCAGCATGTTTATGTGCAGGGATGTCCAGCGGTCTGGCCAGGATCCACGTACTCCTCTGCCTTCCCAGACCACCCCCCAACCCAAGTTGGAGGCGTCTGTCGTCACCGCTTGGCGGTTCAACACTACTCTCATTCGCACACCCTCGCACAGGTGAGAGGAAATCCTCCACCAGCGTAGGGCTGCAGAGCACGAGTGAGACACAGTCAGCCGACGGTGTCTGTCGCGTTTGGCATTGAGGTGGAATGCATTGAGCAACGCTTGTAGCAGGCGCATGCAAAGCAGACCCAGCTGAATGGCTGATATGGCTGCGGTCATCAGACCCAATAATTTCTGACACAATCTGAGGGTGACCTGCGATCCCTGTTGAAACAGGGAGAAACAACCCTGGATAGCTGCAACTCTGTCGTCTGACAGGTATGCGCGCATCGTACTGGAGTCCAGCCGGAGCCCCAAGTACGTTGTGCACTGCACTGGTGTAAGCCGACTCTTTGCATCGTTGTTGGTGAGACCCAGCCTTCGTCAGATGCTCTGTCACGACCGCCATGTGGGCCAGAGCCCCCTCCCGCGACTGGGAACAGATCAACCAGTCGTCGAGATAGTTTAATACTCTGATCCCCTGCACCCTGCAGGATAGCGTCCACACACTTTGAGAATGTACGAGGAGCTAGGGAGAGGCCGAATGGCAGCACAGTGAACTCGTAAATGCTTCCTTGAAAAGAGAAGCGGAGATACTTTCTGTGCTCTGGACGAATGGGAACGTGAAAGTACACATCCCATACAGTGGCTCTCAAAAGTATTCACCCCCCTTGGACTTTTCCACATTTTATTGTGTTACAACATGGAATCAAAATGGATTTAATTAGGAGTTTTTGCCACTGAAAAATAAAATCTACAAATTGTTCTAAATTAATTACAAATACAAAGCAGAAAATAATTGATGGCATAAGTATTCACCCCCTTGAGTCAATATTTGGTAGAGGCACCTTTGGCAGGAATTACAGCCATGAGTCTATTTGGATAGTCTCTACCAGCTTTGCACATCTGGACACTGCAATTTTTGCCCGTTCTTCTTTGCAAAATTGCTCAAGCTCCGTCAAGTTGGATGGGGACCTTTGGTGAACAGCAATTTTCAACTTTTTCCACATATTCTCAATTGGATTGAGGTCCCGACTTTGACTGGGCCACTCCAGGACATTGACCTTTTTGTTTTTAAGCCACTCCAGTGTGGCTTTGGCTGTATGTTTGGGGTCATTGTCCTGCTGGAAGATGAATCTTCTCCCAAGTCCCAGGTCTCTTCAGCAGGTTTTCCTCCAGGATTTCTCTGTACTTTGCTGCATCCATTTTGCCCTCTATCTTCACAAGCTTTCCAGGCCCTGATGCAGAGAAGCATCCCCATAGCATGATGCTGCCACCACCATGCTTCACGGTAGGGATGGTGTTCTCAGGATAATGTGCGGTGTTAGGCTTGCGCCAAACATAGCGCTTAGCGTTGAGGCCAAAAAGCTCTATTTTGGTCTCATCAGACCATAGAATCTTCTTCCACTTAGTCTCAGAGTCTCCCACATGCCTCCTGGTAAACTCTAGTCGAGATTTGATGTGAGTTTTTTTCAACAATGGCTTTCTTTTTGCCACTCTCCCATAAGGGCCAGTTTTGTGAAGCACCCGGGCTATTGTTGCCGTATCCACAGTGTCTCCCAGCTCAGCCGTGGAAGACTGTAACTCCTTTAGAGTTGCCATAGGCCTATTGGTGGCCTCCCTGACTAGTGCCCTTCTCGCCCGGATACTCCGTTTTTGAGGATGGCCTGTTCTAGACAGATTCACAGTTGTGCCATATTCTCTCCATTTCTTAATAATGGACTTTGAATGGATATTCAATGCCTTGGAAATGTTCTTATATCCTACCCCTGGTGCTTGATTGGTGCTTTTGAAGAACCTTATTCCGGATTTGCTTTGAATGTTCCTTCGTCTTCATGATGTAGTTTTTGTTAGGAAATGTACTAACCAACTGTGGGACCTCCCAGAGACAGTTGTATTTAACCTGAAATCATGTGGAACACCTTAATTGCACACAGGTGGACTCCATTCAACTAATTATGTGACTTCTAAGAACAATTGGTTGAACCAGAGCTTATTTAGGTGTGTCATAGCAAAGGGGGTGAATACTTATGCAATCAATTATTTTCTGTTTTATATTTGTAATTAATTTAGAACAATTTGTAGATTTTATTTTTCACTTTGACATTATGGACTTTTTTTGTGTTGATCAGTGGCAAAAGCTCCTAATTAAATCCATTTTGATTCCATGTTGTAACACAATAAAATGTGGAAAAGTCCAAGGTGAAGGTGGTGAACCAGTCGCCTGGCCGGATGGACTGGAGAATGTGTCAACATCTGGAGCCTCCTTTCTTTTAAGAACCCGTTGAGGAGCCTCAGGTCTATGATGGGGCAAAAACCGCCATCCTTCTGTGTACCAGAAAATACCTCGAGTAGTACCCCTCTCCGTGGGAGGGAGACCTGGAGAGGGTCTGTCATGACAGTATTCATGATGCCTCGAAAGGGAGGAGGTCCCAAGCGGAACTGAAGCGTGTAACCGTTTTCCCCGGTGGCGAGCACCCAGGAGTCTGAGGTGCAAGTGTGCCAGCTGTTGTGCCGAAAAATGGGGTCTGAGGCCACCAGCTTTCAGGGGCCCTGTTCGGGCTGCCGAGGCTGAGGCGGGGGAGTCTGGGGTGGCTGTTTAAGGTGCTGGCCCTGAAAACCCCTCCTGCGACGCTGGTGTGTGCGCTGGCCACATTCTGCGTTCCCTCTGCCTGCCGGTTGGGCCCGGTTGCTTGCTGCTGGTGTGCCCTGTAGGCGATGCCTTAGGTCACCCAGCGGACCCGTGGGGACTGGAACTGTTCTGGTGACAGTCCACATCTGAGGAGCTCGTCAGCGGCTCGACCTGCCCCAGGCAGAGGCGCGGGGAGGGAGCAACGCGGCCACCTGCCAGGACGCCTCGCGTTCCCGGTGGGATTTCTATAGGGTTTCCTCCACGGCTGGCCCATAGGTATGTCCAAAGGTATGTCAAGCTAGCCAGGCTCCGGCCAAGAGCTTGCCCTTGGAGATCGGAGATCTGCAGCAGAGTGCTGAACAGGAGACGTAACTCCGTGGCCACCGGCTCGGGGAGCGGGGTCTAGCGCAGTACACCGTCCAAGTAAGCAGTACGCACACTTGCTGTATTAGACAGGCTAGTTTCCTGCGCCTCTGCTGCATACGCCCATCTGAGGTGCGTTTCCGTCACCCTACACTGGGGGTTCGGGCACATAGCCAACCCACCCACCGGCAGGGCCTTAACTAGGGCCGCGATGGTGGAGTCTACCGGGGGGAACCCCAATAGGCCAAGCTTATCCGTGCCTTCTAAGAAGGCAAGCAGTGCGGCCTGTTTTAGCACGCTAGGAACCGAGGCCGGACGATCCCAGAAGGAGCGTACCTCCTCCATGAAGTCTGAGAAAGCCAGGAACTTCTGAGGGCGAGGAGCCATCACCTGCGTCCGGAAAACGGACAGCGTGGTTCAGCCGCTGACGTCCAGGGGACCTGCAGGAAAGCTGCAGCACGTCCCATAAGTGCCGCAACCGAGCTGGACAACGGGGGGGCACCTGGAAGCCAGGTTCTTCCTCAGCAGGGGTCTCGCCCACCTGCATGTCAGAGAAGGAGGCCCCCTCCCCTGAGGCCGCTATGGAGAGCGTGTCCTCTTGCGCTGGCTGAGACGCCTCTTTCCATCCAACCTGAACTCCCCTGGGGGAGGGGGGGGGGGGTATGGCAACTGGGAATGTAACGGAGCCTGGGCCGCCAGTGCCTGTTTAGCCAAGAGCTCTAGAACCTGGGCCATCTGGGCCTTGAGGTCCATGATGTCCCTTGCCTGCTTGGAACGCTTCACCCTTCTCGCTTGCGGAGATGGGGAGAGACTATGGGAAGCCTGCACATCGGGGATGTCCCACAGGGGGTCCTGGGACAGGTCATGGAGGAGGGGCTCTGGGGCTCCAAGAACCGCCAACAGTCCAGCCATAGAGGACGCGGAGCTCGTCCTCGTGGCTCTCTCCAAACGAGTTTCTTTCACCCGGGGCTGAAAAGCCTCACAGATGCTACAGGCCACGCCCCTCTCGAGGGCCAAGTGGCTTAAGAACATAAGAAAGTTTCCATTTTTCATTTTGAGGTTTCTCCTCTAATCAGCACTTTCTGTTTTCTACATGTTAACCACCGCCTAATCCATGTGCATGCATTTCCTTGAATCCCTATTGCGTTCAGTTTGAGAATTAATCTTTTATGCGAGACTTTGTCAAAAGCTTTCTGGAAATCTAAATAAACCATGTCGTATGCAATTATCCATTGTCGATATTGCATCCTCAAAAAAATCAAGCATGTAAGTTAGACACGATCTCCCTTTCCTAAAACCATGCTGACTGCCTCCCAGGATACTGTTACCATATAGGTAATTTGCCATTTTGGATCTTATTATAGTTTCCATAAGTTTACATATTATAGAAGTCAGGCTTATTGGTTTGTAGTTACCTGGTTTGGTTTGTCTCCCTTTTTGTGGATCGGTATTACGTTTGCAATTTTCCAGTCTGTCGGTAAAACACCTGTGTCAAGAGACTGTTGCATGATCTTGGTTAGAGGATCATGCTGAGCCCCGTGCGCACTGTGCATGCTGAGCCCCGTGTGCACCATGCATGCTAACCCTTGTGCATGCTGAGCCCCGTGCATGCTGAGCCCCATGCGCATTGTGCATGCTGAGCCCCGTGCATGCTGAGCCCCGTGCGCACCGTGCATGCTGAGCCCGTGCGCACCGTGCATGTTGAGCCCCGTGTGCACCGTGCATGCTGAGCCGCATGCGCACCATGCATGCTGAGGCCCGTGCATGCTGAGCCTCGTGTGCACCGTGCATGCTGTGCCCTGTGCGCACCGTGCATGCTGAGCCCTGTGCATGCTGAGCCCCGAGCGCACCGTGCGTGCTGAGCCCCGTGCGCACCGTGCATGCTGAGCCCCGTGCGCACCGTGCATGCTGAGCCCGTGCGCACCGTGCATGCTGAGCCCGTGCGCACCGTGCATGCTGAGCCCGTGTGCACAGTGCATGCTGAGCCCGTGCATGCTGAGCCCCGTGTGCACAGTGCATGCTGAGCCCGTGCATGCTGAGCCCCGTGCGCACCGTGAGCACCGTGCATGTTGAGCCCCGTGTGCACCGTGCATACTGAGCCCTGTGAGCACCGTGCATGTTGAGCCCCGTGTGCACCGTGCATGTTGAGCCCCATGTGCACCGTGCATGCTGAGCCCCATGCGCACCATGAGACATAATTGTAAGTGACTCTGCAGCTGATGCATAGTCTACACACCCTAGTCTCTGTAAGTCGCCTTGGATAAAGGCGTCTGCTAAATAAACAAATAAGGAATGCGTCCACACTGTCTGTCTCTGATCAGTCGCTCTTGTTTGTAGTGTGTCCATACTGCCTGTCCCTAAAGTACCTTTGAATTGAATTGAATTGAATTGAGAGGAGAGAGAAAGGATTTGATTTTAAAGCTCAAGACACACAGACAGACAGACAGACACACACACACACACAAGCAGACAGACAGACACAGACACACAGACACACACAGACAGACACACACACTCACAGACACACAGACAGAGAGAGACAGGTAGGCAGACACACACACCAACACACAGACAGGCAGACAGACAGACAGACAGACAAACAGACAGACAGACAGAGAGAGACAGGTAGGCAGACACACAGACACACACACCAACACACAGACAGGCAAACAGTCAGACGGACACACAGACACACAGACACACACACCAACACACAGACAGGCAAACAGACAGACAGACAGACACACAGACACACACACCAACACACAGACAGGCAGACAGACACACAGACACACAGACACACACACCAACACACAGACAGGCAGACAGACAGAGCCCCACTTGCCACACAGTGTCTGATATGTAGTTTTCAAGCAGGTTTCAACTGGGGAGGAAGCTTGTGTCTCTACAGCCTCCCTCTGAGGGGAATGAAAACAGACTGGACTGCCAGCAAGCTCCTTGCATGGTGTGCAGAGACTGCAGAGAGACGAGATCTTATCAGGGAGACTCGGAGTGGAAGTAATAAAGAGACAGGATCAGGGTTTTGGCAGGTCAAGCCTTTTGACCCCATTACCTAATTCTTTTGACTAAACGGCTTTATCTCTTACCTCTCCTTATCTCTCTCTCTCCATCTATCCCTCTCTTTATCCGCTGGCTCAGCTGATCTAATTCCTCGTTCATCTGGCCAGAGAGAGAGAGGGGGAGTGAGGGGCAGGGAGAGAGAGGGGGAGTGAGGGGCAGAGAGAGAGAGGGGGGGAGTGAGGGGCAGAGAGAGAGAGACGGGGAGTGAGGGGCAGAGAGAGAGAGAGAGAGAGGAGTGAGGGGCAGAGAGAGAGAGGGAGTGAGGGGCAGAGAGAGAGGGGAGTGAGGGGCAGAGAGAGAGAGGGGAGTGAGGGGCAGAGAGAGAGGGGGAGTGAGGGGCAGAGAGAGAGAGGGGCAGTGAGGGGCAGAGAGAGAGAAAAAGCCTGCAGAGCTTTTTATGCCATCAAAAGGAGGCTTTATAAAATAAATATACCTGTCAGAATCTGGCTAAAAATATTCGACAGTGTTATCCAGCCCAATTGCGCTGTATGGAAGCGAGGTGTGGGGTCCACTCAGTCAACAAAGCTACACAAAATGGGATAAACACCCAATCGAAACCCTGCATGCTGAATTCTATAAAAACATACTAAAAGTACAACAAAAAACACTCAACAATACATGCAGGGCTGAATTAGGCCGATACCCATTGCTCATCAACATTCAAAAAAGAGCAGTAAATTCTGGATTCATTTAAATAAAAGTGAATCAGACTCCCTCCAGTACAAGGCCCTCCAAACCCAAGAGCTCAGCCCAGAGAAGAATCCCCTCAGCCAGCTGGTCCTGAAGCTCACTGCATCGACACACAGCCACCAGCTTCAGGACAGCACTGCTAAAATAATGCCAATTAGATTAAACCAAATTGTAAAACAAATGAATAACTCCTATTTAGAACTTTTCTCTAGCAGAATATCTCTTTACTGTCAGAGATACAAAGCAGAGGCAGATCCTGACCAAGTACAGACTCAGTGACCACAGCCTGGCCGTTGAAAAAGGCCGACACAGGCAGACCTGGCTAGCCAGGGAGAACAGGCTCTGTGGTCACTGTGAGACAGGAGAGGTTGAGACAGAGATGCACTTTCTCCTACACTGTGAGAAATACAACCAAACAGGAGACAAATTCCTTAAAGAAATTATAATTTCCCTCCCACACTTTCCACAAATGACTGACCCAGAGAAACTGGCGGTCATGCTTGGAGAGGGACACACAGCCCCACCGGCTGCCCAATATGTAGCAGCCTGTCAAAACCTGAGGGACACGCAGTGAGCACTTTTAATTGCACTTATTAATTGTTGTTGTTATTATTATTATTATTATTATTATTATTATTATTATTATTATTATTATTATTATTATTATTATAATAAGAGAGAGAGAGAGAGAGAGAGAGAGAGAGAGAGAGAGAGAGAGAGAGAGAGAGAGTGAGGGGCAGAGAGAGAGAGGGGGAGTGAGGGGCAGAGAGAGAGGGGGAGTGAGGGGCAGAGAGAGAGTGGGGGGGGGGACTGAAACACTCCTATCTCGACCATAGGGTTACAAACACTAAAACACAAAACAAACTAGAGTGTTATCGGACCCTGTCTGCTTGTAAAACTCCACTCTCTAGCGAGAGAGAGAGAGAGAGAGAGAGAGAGAGAGAGAGAGAGAGAGAGAGAGAGAGAGAGAGAGAGAGAGAGAGAGGGAGAGGGAGAGAGACAGAGTGAGCGAGGAGCGAGTGAGAGAAGGACCTGATACAGATACAGAGTTGAACAGAGGAGTGTGTGAGAAGGAGAGAGGGGACTGCGTTGTTTGTATTCAGGTGAGTGTCGACGTTTTCTGCAGTTTATTAATTTGACAGCTTCAAACATAGAAGTGATAAAGCTGCACTGCCCGTCGGCAGAACCTTTAAACGGCTAAGAGTCGTTTTACCCTAACCTCTCGCGCAGACCCGCTTTGTGTTGGATTGTTGCTGATCTGCAATACCTCGCGCTCACTGCAATAGTCCACAAAAACTTTTTATTCAAATTTAGACAAACGTTTTGACAAATTCAGGCTGATTTTGGGCAGAGAGGGCAGGCTGAAAAAGGGCAGAGAGGAAAACAGATCGCAAAACACCTTTGCGACTCCAGATAAGTTGCAAAATGTATTTTCAAAAGTCGTAGAAGTCAGTGCAGGCGCAATAGAATTGTAGGCTTTGCACTTTTTTGAAAACACGCGCATTACAGCTTGTTAAGCATTACAGCTTGTTAAGCAATGGAAATTCATAATTCGTTCTATTTTGCAAATGACGCCTTATTTTAAAAATGTGCAAAACACTAAAATACACTCGCTAATTAAGACATGCCCCCTCGTGTCTTATTTAAACTGTGACTGCTGACAGGACTGAGCTGTAATCTACAATGTAGAATATCGAAGCGCTTCCAATTCTTCGACTGCAGCACGAGAGGGAAGGGAGGAGGAAAAAACGACCCTACACTAAACCCAGAATATTTCGTCCCCGTCAGACATTTCTAGATCTAACTATAAAACAAGTTATGCGTAGATACAGATCGGATAGCGGCGCTGTAACAGAGCTGTGTGATCTGCTTCAGTCTGATTTAGAATCACAACAGCCCGCAGTCACGCTATCCTGCGATCTCAGCGGGCGCCGCGATCCACCAGTAAGCTATGAGCGATCCACCAGTAAGCTATGAGCAGCAATTATTAGCGGGATTTCATATAATAGTGTCGATACGTAATAGCAATAATAAAACAAAACAACCACAACAACAAAAAAACGTAACAAACGCTCTACGCTAACTTTATATGACGCATGTGCGCCTAAGTTTAAAAAAAAGATGCGCACACAAAAAATAATTATAATAATAATACCATTTTTGCTCAAATGTATTGTTGAATATCTATAGATATTTTTTTTTCCTTTCTTTCTTAAATAAAACTTCTGCATCAATAAAATTAAAAAGGGACAACTTAAGCCAGGGGAAATCTTTTCGCCACAGTTGGTTGAACGTGTATTTTACAAGAAACTGTGAACATGCTGTAACTAACTCGAAGCTCCCTGTTCGCTTTCATCTTCTGACACGCCTGCATTGCTCATTTCTTGCAAAGACGCCGACATATATGAATGTGTTATTTTCCTCATCTTGGTTTGACAAACTGTATGGAAACGAGTAGGCATCGCACTGATAAATCAGTGAAACTGGCGGCGTATGGGATGTATAGTTTTTAATGTGTTAACAGCGGGCAGTGGACACCAATAAACTACATTCCCAGAGTACAATACGATTGAGCTATGAGTTTAGATCCGACTGTGAGTTTTTTCTTTTGTTTTATACTTTTCAGCTGAAAAAATAAATCACGTTTATTGTTTATAGTCAACCTTTAGGAATTTATAGTCGCATACGTGCGCACAAGCATTGTGTTAGTCTCATATGCAGAAACTGTTGGGATATTTTCATCGGTGCTACTGGACGTCACAGAAGGCTCTGCCCGTCGCCGAGACAAAAAACTGTTGCATGCTTTTATGCTAGTTAGTGCTTGTTCTGGTTTGTCCCGAGATCCACCGAAAATCTTTTGCGATCCACGTATTGGCCACCGCTGTAAAGGTTAGACAGCTGGACACAGATCAGCAGCACCTGTCAGTCTTGTCTGTCCTGACTGATGTCACAGATCAGCAGCACCTGTCAGTCTTGTCTGTCCTGACTGATGTCACAGATCAGCAGCACCTGTCAGTCTTGTCTGTCCTGACTGATGTCACAGATCAGCAGCACCTGTCAGTCTTGTCTGTCCTGACTGATGTCACATCTACTTCCAGTTGGGGATGTGGAACAAAGTAGAAATAAACACAAATATTATCATTTGCCTGGCTTCCCAAACGTGCTCGGTGTAATAGAATCCACACATGTTGCAATATCCCCAGATTCGAGAAATGACGTCATCATCATTGCTCAGTACCGGGGCTCATGCCACGACTCGTTTATCTAGAGAACAGAGACTTGCTCAAAAAATTCGAACAGCAGCTTATAAGTGGAGGCTGGCTAATGTTAGAATATATTAAACACATAATTAACATATGACCATTCGAAAACATATGTAACAAACGCATATTAATGCTTAACATTTTTATTGTGATTTTTCAACATACATAAACATAAACATTGCATGTAAAGAATATGAATATTAATATTGCATCAGAGAATACATTGTGATATTGAATTAAATGAAGGATTGCTTTTTTCTATAGGCATGCTGTATTATTATTATTATTATTATTATTATTATTATTATTATTATTATTATTATTATTATTATTATTATTATTATTATTATTTAGTCGTTTAGCAGATGCTTTTATCCAAAGCACTTACAGAGACTCGAGGTGCATCACAGCTTTATCCCAGAATCTTTTTGGACTTCTTTATTTTACCTTTTTATGGAAGAGGTTGAGTTTATTTTTCAGTTATATCCTTCAGTATTTTAAATTTAGCCGTGGCTCCGGAGCTTTTACCCAAATAAAAAGTTTTGTGTTAAAATCTCATCGAGCAACAGCTCAGCTTGGGTGCTAAGAATGGATTCTTCCTTTCTTTTTCCCAATTGTTGCGACTGCATGTGCGCCGCCTCGTTCATTTCCAGTTAAATGGACGTCCAGACTATTGAAATGTGACTAGCTGGCTTGTTAATCAATTGTCGTTTCAATTAAATCAGTCATAAGCAGGAGTCGCGAGTATAAATGAACCTGCCCCTGTTGAAAATCGAGACGTATTATTAGGAGACAAAATGCTCGCAGTGCAAATGCATTGCCACCTCTATCTCTCTGAAAATCAGGCTGGAAGTGTTTTTCAGAGTGAGTCTGTTCCTGTGCACGGCTCTTTAATTCCGCTAATGGACTGGGCTTGCCCCCTTCAACTCAGATTAACTCCTCAGTGTTTTGCAGGGAAAATCTGTTCCAAAAAGGTTGTAATCTGATTAACACGAAGAGTTTTTCAGGTTAGCGGGTAGCGAGGTGCGGGGAACTATTAACTACATCAAGAAGAAAGCCAGTTACAAAGAATTCATACAAATACAAGGCAGACACACAGACAGAGCACTGCAAGGACGAGGCAGACACACAGACAGTGCACTGCAAGGACAACCAGACACACAGACAGTGCACTGCAAGGACAAGGCAGACACACAGACAGTGCACTACAAGGACAAGGCAGAGACAGTGCACTGCAAGGACAACCAGACACACAGACAGTGCACTGCAAGGACCAGACACACAGACAGTGCACTGCAAGGACAAGGCAGACACACAGATGGTTCTGTAACATACTGAGGGGTAATGGTAGCACAAGTATAGGCAGCTACAATGGGATGAGACATGCCCCATTCTCTCTTTCTCTCTCTCTCTCTCTCACTTAAACAAATGTAGTCAAATATAAAGTTGCCAGGTGTGTTGTGGGATTAGTGGATGAGCAAGGAAAAGAAGAAAGAATGAATAAAAGAAAGATAATTTCCTAGCCGTAAGAATATTTACCGACTGCACTTGAAAACCAACCTCGTAAAAGTTTATTTTTGTTTGGTAATTCTAAATGTGCAGCTATTGAGTTTCTATGGATGAAGTGCTGTTATAAACCACATATACTGTACAGCTCTATAGGAAAGAGAACTCCACTCAACACTCCAGAGCTGTATAGAGGTCTACAGGAAAGAGAACTCAACACTGCAGAGCTGTATAGAGGTCTATCGGAAAGAGAACGCCACTCAACGCTGCTCATCTGTAAACTAGTCTAACTATAAGGATACGCTATGTAATATCTATGCCCAGTTGCATTGGTGTCTGTGCATTACTCATCCAGCCCGTGTTCCTCTGCAGTTCCTTCGTGCTGCACGGGTTCATATTTTAAGTGGTTGTTTTTGTGCTGCTTGTCTATTTCATTTGCATGTCTTGCGAGGTTATGGAAATGTGGCCGGTTCGTGTCAATTGCTGTAAACACCAAGGAATCGTATTTACATTGCATATGCAAAACACATGGAAACCAGCGAGTGACGCAAGAGCACAGGGGATGGGTTCAAACACAAGACACAGGGCAGGGAGCACAGGAGACGGGTTCAAACACAAGACACAGGAGTGGCGGGGAGAGGTGTGTGTGTCTGTCTGGCTATGTGTGTGTGTCTGTCTGTGTCTGTGTCTGTGTGTGTGTGTGCGCGTGTGTGTGTCTGTCTGTAAATACAACATCAGTACCAAGTACATCACATTTCACCTAGAGCCACTGTAGGACCATGGAAGACCTGAAGTGTGACCGACAGACATTCTTAACTTCCTTCTTCCTTTTCCAGGTTCTTTTGGTGAAGTCACTTCCTGCCTGTTTGTTTTTTTCTGCCGTTGCCCTCAGTAACCACCCCTAGCAACCATTGCCATGGGAGACCTTGAGCAGCTTCGCCAGGAAGCAGAATTGCTGAAGAAGCAAATCGAGGTGAGAGGGACTGGGAAGGAGCCGGTCTGTCCTGGAGGACTGGGAGACAGAGACTGTCTGTGCAGACTGTGCTGCTCCTCTCCGTGCAGACCCTGCTGCTCTTCTCCGTGCAGACCCTGCTACTCTTCTCCGTGCAGACCCTGCTGCTCCTCTTTGTGCGGACCCTGCTGCTCCTGTCTGTGCAGACCCTGCTGCTCCGCTCCGTGCAGACCATGCTGCTCCTCTCTGTGCGGACCCTGCTGTTCCTGTCTGTGCAGACCCTGCTGCTCCTCTCCGTGCAGACCCTGCTGCTCCTCTCTGTGCAGACCCTGCTGCTCCTCTCTGTGCAGACCCTGCTGCTCCTCTCTGCAGACCCTGCTACTCCTCTCTGTGCAGACCCTGCTGCTTCTCTCTATGCAGACCCTGCTGCTCCTCTCTGCAGACCCTGCTACTCCTCTCTGTGCAGACCCTACTGCTTCTCTCCGTGCAGACCCTGCTGCTCTTCTCTGTGCAGACCCTGCTACTCTTCTCCGTGCAGACCCTGCTGCTCCTCTCCGTGCAGACCCTGCTGCTCCTCTCCGTGCAGACCCTGCTGCTCTTCTCCGTGCAGACCCTGCTGCTCTTCTCCGTGCAGACCTTGCTGCTCCTCTCCGTGCAGACCCTGCTGCTCTTCTCCGTGCAGACCCTGCTGCTCTTCTCCGTGCAGACCCTGCTGCTTTTCTCCGTGCGGACCCTGCTGCTCCTGTCTGTGCAGACCCTGCTGCTCCGCTCCGTGAAGACCATGCTGCTCCTCTCTGTGCAGACCCTGCTGCTCCTCTCTGTGCAGACTCTGCTTCTCTCTGTGCAGACCCTGCTACTCCTCTCTGTGCAGACCCTGCTGCTCCTCTCTGTGCAGACTCTGCTTCTCTCTATGCAGACCCTGCTGCTCCGCTCCGTGCAGACCATGCTGCTCCTCTCCGTGCAGACCCTGCTGCTCCTCCTGTGCAGACCCTGCTGCTCCTCTCCGTGCAGACCCTGCTGCTCCTCTCCGTGCAGATCCTGCTGCTCCTCTCTGTGCAGACCCTGCTGCTCCTCTCCGTGCAGATCCTGCTGCTCCTCTCTGTGCAGACCCTGCTGCTCTCTGAGTTGATGGTGCCTGTATTCTCTGTGTGTGTGGTTCCTGCCTCTCTCAGTTGATGGTGTCTGTATTCTGTGTGTGTGTGTTCAGGAGGCTCGTAAGGGTGTAGCGGACACCACTCTGGCTGAGTTAACGAGCGGGATCGAGGTGGTGGGGAGAGTCCAGATGAAAACCAGGAGGACTCTCAGAGGACACCTCGCCAAGATCTACGCCTTGCACTGGTCAACTGACTCCCGGTAATTAACTACTTATTAACCAGATTATTAACCACGTAACTAACCAGATAGCTAGCTAGATAACTAACTACGCCTTGCACTGGTCAACCAACTCATGGTCAATTCAATAACCAGCTAACTAACAAACCAACTAACTAATCAACCCTATCTACACCATGCACAGACCTGCAGTAACTTATCATCCACTAACTCTCCTCCTCCTCTCCCACTTCCCCCTCTCTCCTCAGGTTGATGGTCAGTGCCTCTCAGGATGGAAAGCTCATTGTCTGGGACACCTACACGACCAACAAGGTACAAAACAAACCAATCTGACAAAAATGAAAAGAAACTTAGTAATGAAATTTGACAACTAATCCACCCCCTCCCTCCCTTCCTCCCTCCCCACCTCCCTTGTACCTTCCCCCTTGCTTCCCCCTGTTCCTCTCAGGTCAATGCTATCCCCTCGCTCCTCCTGGGTGATGACCTGTGCTACGCCCCTCTGGTAACTTTGTTGCGTGCGGTGGTCTGGACAACATGTGCTCAATCTACAACCTGAAAACCCGTGATGGGAACGTGAAGGTGAGCCGCGAGCTCAATGCGCACTCCGGTGAGTCACACACCATTGCCATTAATACTGCTGCATTATGCTTTGCTGCAGCTTATCAAATCAATGTCTGTCTGTCTGTCTGTCTGTCTGTGGTCCAGGGTACCTGTCCTGTCTCTGTCTGCAGCTTATCAAATCAATGTCTGTCTGTCTGTCTGTGTTCCAGGGTACCTGTCCTGTCTCTGTCTGCAGCTTATCAAATCAATGTCTGTCTGTCTGTCTGTGTTCCAGGGTACCTGTCCTGCTGCCGCTTCTTGAACGACAATGAAATCATCACCAGCTCAGGAGACACCACCTGGTGAATACCGAGTGCTGTGATTAGATGAGAGGGAGCTCCTCTGGAGTGACAGCTCTACCACCAATATAAAATATACACAATATAAAAACCAGCAAATAAACAACTGCGCTCACCCGCTTGTAATATGGATTATTATTATTATTATTATTATTATTATTAGGACATATAAAGTACTGCACTGGCATAAAATAGATACCGTTGTTAGTTCTTTTTTAATGATTATATGCAATCCCTCTGCACCCCCCTAACAGTATCTGCCTCTGCCTGCCTGCCTGTGTGTCTGCCTGCCTGCGTCTGCATGTCTGCCTGCATGCATGTCTGCACGTGTGTCTGCCTGCCTGCCTGTATGCATGTCTGCCTGCCTGCCTGCATTTGTCTCCCTGCATGCATGTCTGCATTTGTGTCTGCCTGCCTGTCTGCATGTGTGTCTGCCTACCTGCATGTCTGCATTTGTCTCCCTGCATGCGTGTCTGCCTGCCTGCCTGCGTGTCTGCCTGCCTGTATGTCTGCATTTGTGTCTGCCTGCATGCGTGTCTGCCTGCCTGTCTCCCTGTGCAGTGCTCTCTGGGACATCGAGACTGGCAGTCAGAAGACAGTGTTCACGGGGCACACAGGGGACTGCATGAGCCTGGCTGTGTCCCCCGACCTCAATCTCTTCATCTCAGGGGCCTGCGACTGGTCTGCCAAGCTGTGGGACGTGAGAGACGGGAACTGCAGACAGACCTTCACTGGACACGAGTCTGACATCAACGCCATCTGTGTGAGTCTGTGAAAGAGTGAGAGTGAGAGAGAGTAAGAGTTGGGAGAGTGAGAGTGGGAGTGTGAGAGAGAAAGAGTGAGAGTGTGAAAGAGTAAGAGTCGGGAGAGTGAAAGAGCATATGTGTAGCGCCCCAATGGCCCTGACTCTCCCCTCTCGCCCCTCAGTTCTTCCCCAATGGTAATGCAATCTGCACTGGTTCAGACGATGCCACCTGCAAGCTGTATGACCTGCGCTCGGACCAGGAGCTCACCTCGTACTCCCAGGAGAGTATAATCTGCGGGATCACCTCCATCTCCATGTCCCACTTGGCGGCGCATGATCCTCGCCGCTACGATGACTTCAACTGCAACATCTGGGACACGCTGAAGGCCGGCGGATTGGTGAGTGCAGCTCAGAGCAGGTCACACGGTCACTCACACCTCAAACCTGATATTGGAACCCTTACTGTTCCAGGTGTGGACTGACTGTTCTCCCCCCGTCTCTCAGGCGTGCTCGCGGGTCATGACAACCGGGTCAGCTGTATCGGTGTCAACGAAGACGGGATGGCAGCTGCTACAGGATCATGGGATAGCTTCCTGAAAATCTGGAACTAGAAGAAATAGCAGAGGAGAGAGGGGAGAAGGGATCATGGGAAAGAAAAAAAAAAGAAAAACCTGTCAGCTGAGACTACATTTCCCACAGTCCTTTTCACCAGTAAAGGCATCCATTGCCTGCTTGTCTACAGACATGGATTGTTGGAAATGTAGTCTTTGGTTTATTGTGCACTATCCAGTCTTGGTAGGGGTGCATTGTCTCTCCCCATCTCTACAACGCAACTGGGATAAAAGGATGGGAACGTAAAATCGGGAAAAATGTAAATCAGGGAATTTTAATTTGTGTTTCACTATTTAACGTAAATAACATTTGTTGTTTAATATTATTATTATAAATACATACACACGTATATTTTAGGCAATATTTATTTTTCTTGTACTCACAATTGATCAAGCCTGATGATGTCACCATCTTGTTTTCCAGTGAATGTTGAAACAGCTTGTTAATAAAACAGCGTATTTCAGGGTAACTTCATTAACTATTTATTCCATGTATTCAGAATTTCAGAACAGCACAATCATGGATTATAAGTGATGTAAAGCAATACTTAATAAAGACTAGTTGGCTGCAAGTCACCTGCGTGTGGGTTTGTTATCCAGTCCTGTGTCACAGCTGCTAACTCCAGACCTCCACAAAGGGAAATGGGTGCTTTATATTAGATTTTGCAGAAGTGTGTTTCAAAAGTCCCTGTGAATAAGTCCCCAGTTTCACAATGTTAACTCTGCATGCAGATGTCTATGGTGTATTAATAAGGGTATGTTAGTGTGGTCCACAGACCCAGGTACAAAACAGTCACATCAACATGCTGGCTCTTTCAACAGCAGTGTCCTCAGAACACACTGCTAACAAGCAAACTCATTTGATGAATAACTTACCTTGAAATACTGAAAGAAACAGAATGAAGGCAATCACACACCTTTTGACTCGAGCTCCACATTGAGAAACTCCCAAATCAAATGTTTGTGATTGAATTTATTAGGTTTTAGTACTTTGAACAAGTTGGTTTGAAAGATGCACACTAGAGGGCGTGCAGTTGTAATGTGTGTCACCCCAGGACTGCGTGCATGTGAATTGTAGAAACCACCAGAGACCCAGCCTGGATTCACAACTGTACAGAGACCACCAGAGACCACGCCTGGATTCACAACCGTACAGAGACCACCAGAGACCACGCCTGGATTCACAACTGTACAGAGACCCAGCCTGGATTCACAACTGTACAGAGACCACGCCTGGATTCACAACTGTACAGAGACCACCAGAGACCACGCCTGGATTCACAACTGTACAGAGACCACCAGAGACCCAGCCTGGATTCACAACTGTACAGAGACCACCAGAGACCCAGCCTGGATTCAACACACACACAATCATTGAACACACCATTAAAATACAGCTTTTATTTCACATACAACAAAAATAAAATCAGACAGGACAGAAATATATACACACAAACTTTCCACAAATCAGAAACAAACTGCAGCTGCACAGACAGTATACATAAATACAACAAATACAGGATAGGAGCAAAGCTTTAAATGGGAAGTGTGGAAGACTTTGCCCAGACTCCAGTGAGAGTCTAGCTCCCCCAGCTCTCCAGATTCTCCTTATCACGGTGCAGCCCTCGGCTCAGTGCAGGCTTCAGCACACCGCTATCCTGGTCCAGCAGAGAGAGCCCTTTCTTCATCTGAAAACAGACAGGGAGAGACAGGCTCAGCAAAGAGCGGAGAGACAGACAGACAGACTGAGCAAACAGCAGAGAGGCAGACAGACAGACTGAGCAAAGAGAGGCAGACAGACAGACTGAGCAAAGAGCAGAGAGAGACAGAGACAGAGTGGGGAAAGAGCAGAGAGACAGACAGACAGACAGGCAGGCAGGCTGAGTAAAGAGCAGAGACAGACAGACAGACTGAGCAAAGAGCAGAGAGAGACAGACAGACAGACAGACAGATTGCGGAAAGAGCAGAGAAACAGACAGACAGACAGGCAGGCTGAGCAAAGAGCAGAGAGACAGACAGGGGGAGGGTTACCTGGCTGTGCTGCGGGGGAGGGTGTAAGGAGAGGTTACCTGGCTGTGCTGTGGGGAGGTTTACCTGGCTGTGCTGTGGGGGAGGGTTACCTGGCTGTGCTGTGGGGAGGGTTACCTGGCTGTGCTGTGGGGAGGGGTTACCTGGCTGTGCTGTGGGGAGGGTTACCTGGCTGTGCTGTGGGGAGGGTTACCTGGCTGTGCTGTGGGGGAGGGTTACCCGGCTGTGCTGTGGGGAGGGTTACCCGGCTGTGCTGCGGGGAGAGTGTAGGGAGGGTTACCTGGCTGTGCTGGGGGAGGGTGTGGGGAGGGTTACCTGGCTGTGCTGCGGGGAGGTGTGGGGAGGGTTACCTGGCTGTGCTGCGGGGAGGGTGTAAGGGGAGGGTTACCTGGCTGTGCTGCGGGAGAGGGTGTAAGGGGAGGATTACCCGGCTGTGCTGCGGGGGAGGGTTACCTGGCTGTGCTGCGAGGGAGAGTGTAAGGGAGGGTTACCTGGCTGTGCTGTGGGGAGGGTGTAAGGGGAGGATTACCCGGCTGTGCTGTGGGGAGGGTTACCTGGCTGTGCTGGGGGAGGGTGTAAGGGAGGGTTACCTGTCTGTGCTGCAGGGGAGGGTTACCTGGCTGTGCTGCGGGGGAGGGTTACCCGGCTGTGCTGCAGGGGAGGGTGTAAGGGGAGGGTTACCTGGCTGTGCTGCAGGGGAGGGTTACCTGGCTGTGCTGCAGGGAGGGTTACCCGGCTGTGCTGCAGGGGAGGGTTACCGGCTGTGCTGCAGGGAGGTGTAAGGGGAGGGTTACCCGGCTGTGCTGTGGGGAGAGTGTAAGGAAGGGTTACCCGGCTGTGCTGTGGGGAGGGTGTGAGGGAGGGTTACCTGGCTGTGCTGTGGGGAGGGTTACCTGGCTGTGCTGCGGGGAGGGTGTAAGGGAGGGTTACCCGGCTGTGCTGTGGGGAGGGTTATCCGGCTGTACTGCAGGGGAGGTGTGGGGAGGGTTACACTGCTGTGCTGCGGGGGAGGTGTAAGGGGAGGGTTACCCGGCTGTGCTGCGGGGAGGGTGTAAGGAGGGTTACCTGGCTGTGCTGTGGGGAGGGTGTAAGGGGAGGGTTACCCGTCTGTGCTGTGGGGAGGGTGTAGGGGAGGGTTACCTGGCTGTGCTGCGGGCCACAGGGGAGTTCCAGTCCGGGTGCTGCAGTATCTGCAGGGGAGGCGGCTCCCCTCCTCACTGCTGCTCAGCACAGATGCCTTGCTCCTCTGAGGGGCGAGTCTGCTGGGAGGCTCTCACTGCAAGGGGGTAGCATTCAGCAAAACTCAATCAGAATAAACAAATTGCACTACACTGATCTTAAATACCACACACCCGCCATGCTCACCTTTGCCCCGTGGCGACCTCGTCACCGCAACCCCAGCCTGGCCCAGGCGCCCCATCACGTGACTCCCAGAATGCTTTGCCTTGTTGGGGCCTATCAGAGCACCGGCTTTGCTAGGCTGCTCCTCTGGAGAGAGGAGCGGTGTGGGGTCCAGCAGGGGGGTCACCCCAGTAAGGGGGCTCTCTGACTCCGCCTCCTCCACGGTCAGGGGCAGGGTGTCCTCATCACTGCCGAGAGGAGACAGCACAGGGGGGGGCTCCTCTGCGTCTGTGCCCTGGGTCCCCCCCTCGGGTCCCTGGTTTCCAGCCTCCAGCTCCCCCCCCTCGCTCACAAACAGCTCACTCAGCTGACGCACCAGCAGCGTCATAGTCTCTGAAGAGAGAAAGAAAGAAACACGTCACATTTGAGCCAATGCACTGCAAACAGAGCGAGTCAAGCAGACCAGCGTTTGGGCTCCAGTGCCTTCATCAGTGTTATTGAAACTAGAAGAATGCGGTCTTGTGATTAACCCCATCCTGTCCTGACTGCTCACCTGCCATGAGAGCCTTCACGGGGTGCGTGTGATTCCCACACTTTCGGGGAGCGGGGGTCGAAAGGTTCCTGGGGGTCCACAGAGAGAGCAGCACCCAGAGAGGGGGAGGGGGTGGAGACATCTTTCATCTAGGGAAGAGAGAGAACAGAGGTGTATAGGTGTCCTGTGGCAGCAGTGTGGAGTAGTGGTTTGGGCTCTGGACTCTTGACCGGAGGGTCGTGGGTTCAATCCCAGGTGGGGGACACTGCTGCTGTACCCTTGAGCTGTATAAATGGATAATTGTATGCAAAAATAATGTGATATATTGTAACAATTGTAAGTCGCCCTGTATAAGGGCGTCTGCTAAGAAATAAATAATAATAATAATAATAATAATAATAATAATAATAATAATAATATGTACCTGTATAGGCGTCCTGGTGATGCCCGTGTGTATGTACCTGTATAGGCGTCCTGGCGATGCCTGTGTGTATGTACCTGTATAGGCGTCCTGGCGATGCCTGTGCTGGGTGATCGTGGGTCCTCCACACTCTCCAGGTGTTTGTTGCGCAGGGCGGAGGGGGGTGTGTCCGCCAGCACCTTGCTCTCAGCCGAGCCCATCCTGTAACCTTTCACCTGGAACTGATTGACCAAGACCAGCGAGCCGTCTTCCTGTTCCGATTCGTCAGCGCGGGCCAACGGAGCGTAGCCTGAGAAACAACACACAATAGTCTATGAAACCACAGGGACCCGCAGGGTTACACACACACACACACACACACACACACACACCACTTTAGCAATCACACCTCCACCTCCCCCCAAAATAGCAATCCAAAGAACCTGCACACTCCACACACACACTGACATTGCAAATCCAAGCAAAGAACCTGCACACTCCACACACACACTGACATTGCAAATCCAAGCAAAGAACCTGCACACTCCACACACACACTGACATTGCAAATCCAAGCAAAGAACCTGAGCACTACTCCACACACACACTGACATTGCAAATCCAAGCAAAGAACCTGAGCACACTCCACACACACACTGACATTGCAAATCCAAGCAAAGAACCTGAGCACACTCCACACACACACTGACATTGCAAATCCAAGCAAAGAACCTGAGCACACTCACACACACACTGACATTGCAAATCCAAGCAAAGAACCTGAACGCCTCTCTACACACACACACACACACACACTGACATTGCAAATCCAAGCAAAGAACCTGAGCGCTCTCTCACACACACACACTGACATTGCAAATCCAAGCAAAGAACCTGAACGCTCTCTCCACACACACACTGACATTGCAAATCCAAGCAAAGAACCTGAACGCTCTCTCCACACACACACTGACATTGCAAATCCAAGCAAAGAACCTGAACGCTCTCTCCACACACACACTGACATTGCAAATCCAAGCAAAGAACCTGAACGCTCTCTCCACACACACACTGACATTGCAAATCCAAGCAAAGAACCTGAACGCTCTCTCCACACACACACTGACATTGCAAATCCAAGCAAAGAACCTGAACGCTCTCTCCACACACACACTGACATTGCAAATCCAAGCAAAGAACCTGAACGCTCTCTCCACACACACACACACACACACACTGACATTGCAAATCCAAGCAAAGAACCTGAACGCTCTCTCCACACACACACACACACACTGACATTGCAAATCCAAGCAAAGAACCTGAACGCTCTCTCCACACACACACACACACACACTGACATTGCAAATCCAAGCAAAGAACCTGAACGCTCTCTCCACACACACACTGACATTGCAAATCCAAGCAAAGAACCTGAACGCTCTCTCCACACACACACTGACATTGCAAATCCAAGCAAAGAACCTGAACGCTCTCTCCACACACACACTGACATTGCAAATCCAAGCAAAGAACCTGAACGCTCTCTCCACACACACACTGACATTGCAAATCCAAGCAAAGAACCTGAACGCTCTCTCCACACACACACACACACACACTGACATTGCAAATCCAAGCAAAGAACCTGAACGCTCTCTCCACACACACACTGACATTGCAAATCCAAGCAAAGAACCTGAACGCTCTCTCCACACACACACACACACACACTGACATTGCAAATCCAAGCAAAGAACCTGAACGCTCTCTCCACACACACACTGACATTGCAAATCCAAGCAAAGAACCTGAACGCTCTCTCCACACACACACACACACACACACTGACATTGCAAATCCAAGCAAAGAACCTGAACGCTCTCTCCACACACACACACACACACACTGACATTGCAAATCCAAGCAAAGAACCTGAACGCTCTCTCCACACACACACTGACATTGCAAATCCAAGCAAAGAACCTGAACGCTCTCTCCACACACACACACACACACACTGACATTGCAAATCCAAGCAAAGAACCTGAACGCTCTCTCCACACACACACTGACATTGCAAATCCAAGCAAAGAACCTGAACGCCTCTCCACACACACACACACACACACTGACATTGCAAATCCAAGCAAAGAACCTGAACGCCCTCTCCACACACACACTGACATTGCAAATCCAAGCAAAGAACCTGAACGCTCTCTCCACACACACACTGACATTGCAAATCCAAGCAAAGAACCTGAACGCTTCTCCACACACACACACACACACACACTGACATTGCAAATCCAAGCAAAGAACCTGAACGCTCTCTCACACACACACACTGACATTGCAAATCCAAGCAAAGAACCTGAACGCTCTCCACACACACACACACACACACACTGACATTGCAAATCCAAGCAAAGAACCTGAACGCTCTCTCACACACACACACTGACATTGCAAATCCAAGCAAAGAACCTGAACGCCTCACACACACACACACACACACACACTGACATTGCAAATCCAAGCAAAGAACCTGAACGCTCTCTCACACACACACACTGACATTGCAAATCCAAGCAAAGAACCTGAACGCCTCTCACACACACACACACACACACTGACATTGCAAATCCAAGCAAAGAACCTGAACGCTCTCTCACACACACACACACTGACATTGCAAATCCAAGCAAAGAACCTGAACGCCTCTCACACACACACACTGACATTGCAAATCCAAGCAAAGAACCTGAACGCTCTCTCCACACACACACACACACACACACTGACATTGCAAATCCAAGCAAAGAACCTGAACGCTCTCTCCACACACACACTGACATTGCAAATCCAAGCAAAGAACCTGAACGCTCTCTCCACACACACACACACACACACTGACATTGCAAATCCAAGCAAAGAACCTGAACGCTCTCTCCACACACACACTGACATTGCAAATCCAAGCAAAGAACCTGAACGCTCTCTCCACACACACACACACACACACTGACATTGCAAATCCAAGCAAAGAACCTGAACGCTCTCTCCACACACACACTGACATTGCAAATCCAAGCAAAGAACCTGAACGCTCTCTCCACACACACACTGACATTGCAAACGCACACCTTTCTTTTTGTGCCACGCGTTGGCGCAATTCAGACAGCAAATGGTGCTCCAGATTCCACTCATGATAAAGCTGGACTCTAAGCCTGGCAGACAGAACGAAAAAATACTCTATACTGCACTGAGTAATTCAAATGGGTTATTACCCACAATATATATTTCACTTAATCAAATAGGTGCGGTGTTTACATCAAAAGATATTACGTTTCATAAAATAAAATCGCAGTTACACCATTAATTGTATTACGGTACTGGTATTTTAAACAGTGTAGTAAAAACAATACTGTAGTGTAATATTCCTACCCAATTTTAAAGCTATTTTAATTGTACGACACAATACACGGCCAGGTCAATTTTCCGAGGTAGTTATAAACTTAAACCAAATATAAAGGTTCACCGCTTTAAAAAAATAAAAATAAAAAAAATGACTTGTTAACTATAACAAACCCTCGTTTTCTCGCTATCACAGTCGGCTAAAATAACCGATTTATCTGCAGTTAAAAGTAAATTAACAAATTATTAATTACATTTAAAATGTGTCGCCAACGGACGGGACCGGAACACGCGACCGTGTGCCACTGCCGTATAAGCGTCTGGGTAATGTAGTTTAAAGAGCAACGCCAGCACACGTCAACGAAACAATCGCCTGTGTATCACACTCGCACGTGAACTCCAGCCCAGGCTGCTGTTTCAACGCGGCGAAGCGCGCCCCCTTGTGGGAGAGCAGGCGTGTTTTCATGCCTTTACTATGAAATGATCCGCCGATGACTTTACATTTTAGAAAGCATTGTATTTTAATTAAAACCATTTGCATTAGTGGTCGAAATGCAGTATTTTGGCAAGACGAGTGTTCTGAATGCACGCCGTCACGCCAGGTATTGACACTGCGTCGCTGTGACACGAACACCATTGCTTTTTGTAGACTCTCTTTCCATGCATTTTTGCTGTTATTACTTACATTCTGTTAATCTGTATTATTGTATGAGGCAAAATAACAACATCAATAAAAATACACTGATAACACAAATCGAGATGAACAAATACACACGGACCAGCGGTCTCTTTGTGACAAATATACAAGATGAGAAGGAGATGTTACAGCAATGTGTTTGTTATAGAAATGTGTTTGTTATAGAAATGTCTCAGTTATAAAAATGATTTTATTATAGAAATGTGTTGGTTATAGAAATGTGTTTAGTTACTGAAATAAAAGGCGTCCCCTCTCCTCTACCATCTCTGGACTGACAGGGCTCCCATTTCTCTTCATTTGAAATACAATGTAGCTGCACGCATTGGAAGGAAGGTTTCGGGGGCGATTTACAATTGTTACAAGCTATCACATTATGTTTACATACAATTACATTATCCGTTTACAACTCGCTGTAAAACTTAATACGAACCAGTAACACAATCTGTCTGAAATTTGTATGATCTTAAATACTCCTTTCCAATTAAATATGAATCACAATACACATGCTTAAGTATATCTTGCCTTTACTTCCCTTTAAAACGACCTTTTCAGAAAATATCACCTTCTCAAACATTTTGAAACTAGTAAAAATGTAATACAAATATTAATTCAGATTCAAAAACACACCTTTAAGTATAATATAGTAATTCAAGAAAACATATATGCAATTTACTTTTCATTGTACTTGTTGTCTCTCATAATCTAATGGAGTAGTACACCTAACTTAACGCACGAATGTGAAGCACACGTATCGCAGCATACAAACAGCACTTTACTGTGATCACACGGCCGCAGTAATAATAAGAAAGGTTACAAACGAGAGGAGGCCATTCAGCACATCTTGCTCGTTTGGTTGTTAGTAGCTTGTTGATCCCAGAATCTCATCAAGCAACTTCTTGAAGGATCCCAGGGTGTCGGCAACACTTCACCAGAACTCACCTCTGCGTGCGGGTGCTCTGTTATTAAACGAATTCCTCTCAGCTCTCCTCTGCGTGTGTATCACTAAGTGTATGCAGCTGATATTATTATAAACTTCCTTTCCCTTTCCCTTTCCCTTTTTCTTCTTCCTCTTCTCTTCTCTTCTCTTCTCTTCTCTCCTCTTCTGTAAAAGTTTTTGAATCGCTCTGCGCTCGACCTCTGTTTAGCACAAATGTGCAACTTTCAAACCCCCCAATCACCGCCATCCCTCCGTCAGCGGATTCGATAGAGGAGATATGTGACGCCTTGATAGGTCGAAACTGAGTTCTAGTGGAAAAACCACGCCCCCTTTACGTACTCCAACGACAATGTGATGCTTTCCCTGGCCGCTAGATGGCGCCGTGCAACGCGATCTTGCACAATGACGCATCCACTCTCTCTGCTATATCAATTTCTTACAAGTTACTTTTTCCTACTCATTGTTTTCCACACTTACTTATTTTCACCTTCCGTGGCTGTGGCGGGTCTGTGTAACGCCCCCGCCAGCACCAAACTAGACCACTGCATCAGCTACTAGGACCCCCTTGAAATCAGCTTCCTTCGGGAGAATGTATACAAGCTGGGTGGTCAATCGAGTATTTCCCGATGTAGGCAGCCACACGTGCGCGCCCACCCAGTCGTGCTCGCCCACGGCGCTGTGCCGCTGTAGTCATTTGGGCGGTGGTGTCGGCGACGCGCCTCTCGTGGCCGCGCCTGCAGTCTGACAGAGGCTCGTGTTAACATGGCGGATCTGAACGAGGTTTTGTTGTCAGTCCTGTCGACTATCCGGGTACCCAAACCCGGGGACCGGGTTCACAAAGACGAATGCGCTTTCTCGTTTGACAACCCGGTAAGTATAATCCGCACCTCGTTCAAAAAGAAAATTACCGAACACACTTAATATTAATTAACAATCCATATTAATACCGCCCGCCCGCTCGACCGGCGACAACGGGAAGCAGTTATTCAAAACTTTATTTACAAACCACTTCGCTTGGTACAGACGCAGTAATTGTAATACAGCGCGGGCGGGCATGTTGCTTTCAGAATCGGCGGTACAGACCTCTCTATAAATAATATTGCGGTTGTGCTGCATAGGTCATGTGTTGTTGTAGGCTTTCTGTATTGATTAGAACAATACCTGGTCATTGGCATTTTCAGGGCAGCAGTACTACTAGCCAGCCATGAAAAACCACCGAGTCACTCACTTCCCATGCTCTGCGGCTAAGCAACGTGTAGCGTAAATACATCATTAGTGTGATTTTAACCGAGGCCCGTGCATCAAAACTCACTACGGCCTTGACAGTGTTATGCTAGTAACGTGGAAACAACGTTTTGTGATTCAGCGATGTTGACAGTTGGGGTACATTGCGTTATTGTCGGTAACAAATAAAGCGCAATGGCGCATATATGGAGCCCTTCAGAAAGACCGGCAATCAGACACGGGGGAGGCGCATATTTACACGCATCTAAAGTTTGTACCAATACTTCAGTATTTACCACTGGAGTCTCCTCATTATTAATGTTTTTTTTTGTAATATGATTGATATGCGCATGTCAGTCTGTCTGCCGGAATACCTGTCAAAATATCGTCTATAGTGACTGTACATCAACCTGTGCATCTCTGTCTCCCTGTAACTCGACTGGCGCGGCACTCACCGATGGGCATTTTAACGGTGGGGTATTATTATTATTATTATTATTTATTTCTTAGCAGACGCCCTTATCCAGGGCGACTTACAATTGCAAGCAAATACATTTCAAGTGTTACAAGGTGTACCGCTAATCTGCACCCGGATACTCGACTGTCTGTCTGTCTCCCTGTCTAACTCGTCTGTCTGTCTGTCTCCCTGTCTAACTCGTCTGTCTGTCTGTCTGTCTCCCTGTCTAACTCGTCTGTCGGTCTGTCTCCCTGTCTAACTCGTCTGTCTGTCTGTCTGTCTCCCTGTCTAACTCGTCTGTCTGTCTCCCTGTCTAACTCGTCTGTCTGTCTGTCTGTCTCCCTGTCTAACTCGTCTGTCTGTCTCCCTGTCTAACTCGTCTGTCTGTCTGTCTCCCTGTCTAACTCGTCTGTCTGTCTGTCTGTCTCCCTGTCTAACTCGTCTGTCTGTCTCCCTGTCTAACTCGTCTGTCTGTCTGTCTCCCTGTCTAATTCGTCTGTCTGTCTGTCTCCCTGTCTTACTCGTCTGTCTGTCTGTCTGTCTCCCTGTCTAACTCGTCTGTCTGACAAGACTGTCTATAACTAAAGCAGTGTCCATAAAAGTGTCTATATCAGAAAGATATTAGTGATACTTGGAATTTGTGACCCTTGCTGCGCAACCCCGCTGAGCGAGCACAGTTTGACGTGGTTTAACTAAGTTTCTTTTTAACTATTAAGAAAACTTAGCTACGTGTTACCAATTAAGAAAATATAAATTTTCAATAGTTTGTTTCAAAATACAGTACTAATATGAATTATATACAGTATGTCTATGTTTGTAAATAAATGTTTAACATTTTTCGTTAAATAGACCGCAGTTAAAACAATGTATGTGATATTTGTTATAGAAGAGTATCATAACTTTGTATCAGAATAAACAAGACGTTGTTCTACGAAGCGTCACTAACTAGAATCTGTAAATTTCCTGCAAAATATCTTCAGCGAGTGCCAGCTAAACGGTTAAGCTGAGAGACTAGGAAAGGACGATGCTGTGCACAGCTGAGAGACTAGGAAAGGAAGATGCTGTGCACAACATTAACAGTATGCAAGACATGTGCAGAATGATTTCTGTTCAGTTTTCAAGTAGCCTGAAATTTCATGTAGATGAATGCAGTTTGCATTATTGTGCATTTAAGCATGTTATAAGTGATGATGGGTCTGTGATTTCATATTGAAGTTCACAATGCATTCTGTTAAATCAGGCATTCTTGAGAAGAGGGACAAAACAGATTTTTTTGTTAACTAATTTTTTTTTTCAAGTAAGGTAAATATTGAACTGCTTTTTTGATAGACAAGAGTATGAGCTACCAATTGAGTATAAGGAACAACCTCCTGTCTTTTGCATTTTTTTGTGAAAAGCTCTTTTTGTAATTGAGGACCAAAATGTGGTCAACTCCATCAGACACTATCAAACTACATTTTATTCTGATGTAAACAACCCAAGAGAAGTTTGAGGGATTGAAATCTTTGATTATGGTTAATGTGTTTGGAAATATGTGATAAGTGTGTTTATATACACTTATTTTTATACCTATACTTACATGATATCACCAATTGTTGAAATCCTACTCTCTTTTTAGATAAATGATAAAAAAAAATAAAAATAACTTTAAAAACAAAGGAAAAGCACTGGGTGTTAAATAACAACTATTTTGTATATCAACCCTGTTTCTGGGAAAATCTTAACATATTTTTCATATTTTTCATTAAAAAATCAATCTGACGGAGTTGACATCAGAGCACATGAACAAGCTACCCAACCATGCACGTAACTTTCTACTCAAATTCAAATTCATTTTTCAATGCTAATTACTTTAATTGTTTCAGGAAAAATCTGCAACTTATAATTTCTAAAGTCATTTTATTGATCAAAACATTTGATCCGTATAACTGCAGAATGAGAACTAGATAAGAATTAAATGTATCATAAAAGTTCATCTTGATACACATCAAAACCAATTAAACATGACTAACATCTCTGAGAACACATTCTGAACACTAGAATTTATTATATAAAATATGTCTTATGACCACTATTACCAAAACGTGGTGACCTTTTAAAATTTAAATGATCGAGCAAATTAATTTTAATCTCAAAGAATCATAGTGACTTTATTGAGTTTGACAACACTAAATAACTATTTTTTTGCTAGATATGAACTACAGTTCAGCACAACACATGCTCTGAATACACTGGAACACCGCGAAACTTGGAGTTTGATGAGATTGACATAAGCATGTATGTTTTGACATTAACGTGTATGCTTAAGAACAGCAACTACATGCCAGAAAATAAACTCTGCTTCATATTTAGAACATATTGAAAAAGACTGAACCCCTAAAAAGTAGTTTTAGTTTAGGAGATACTGCTCAGTCATAAGATTCAGATGCTATCATTGTCTCTCTAGTAGTAGCCCAAAAACACTGAACAGGATATTGCTCAAAGTCACAAAAGGAAAGTTAATGAGACGATCGATATGTTTGCCTTCAATGAAGTCCATGACCTCTGGAGAAATGCTGTAGATTTCCCTTGTACTGCTTGATGGAAGTGGCGAGGCATTTCCTATCAGTTTGACAAGGATGTCGGAGACTGGGCCGAAACAGAGGTCTTTCCTCCCATGTTTAGGTTGAAAATGGGGGTTAGGACCATGGGGATGCAGAAATTCCACCTTCACATCATTTTCTTCTGCATCTACAGTGATTGCTTTTGCTAACCACCAGTGATCGTCATACACGACTGCCAGCCAGTCTCCATACTCAATGTTGCCAGCTGTGATCTTAGTTGTTGTTCCCTGACTCCAGAAGCTCCTCCATCAGTAGCTCCAAAGGACTTGTTCTCTCTGGGTTGGCAGATGCATGTTCTTTTGACTTTGAATCAACTGTGGCCACACTGATCCTAAATTCAGCTGGACTGAACGAACCACTGGTACATGTTTGGCTCTTTGCAAAAGCATGACCGCTGTCTGTGGTACAGGCTGTTTTCCAGAGGAATCACCTGGTGGATCTTGCGTGTTGCTGGAAGAGGTTTAAGGCATATAGAGAGGAGGCTTTCATACTTCACAATTCCATTCCCTTCAACTTTATAAAGCTGAACATTTGAGGCTGTTTGACACTTTGTCAAAAAAAGCCTTGCCATCCACAATGTCGCTGCTTTGTAGAACTATGGTGTCAGCAGCTCTTTTTAGCGTCCCCCCAATTCCATCAGGGTCTCCCTTTCCGTGAGAGGTTGGAAAGAAGTTTTAAGTGGCTCTTTTGAACCCTATTTTTGGTGGAACAAGCGGAAGAAGTGAGAAGTTCTTCTTGTTCTTGTCTTGCTTGCTTGGACCATCTGACCAAAAATGGATCGTGTCAACTTTATGTTTCGCCCGAATATTTTTCAATACTGGCTCTAAATATGCCCAGATTGCTGCTGCATCTTGTCTTTTGACTCTGCAGAATCCAGCTTTCTCTGTGTTAGTGTAGTAAACATCAGTGTGGAGGTGATATGCACAACAACTGTATTCTCTTTGCCAGTTTGCACCAAATTACGATATTCCTTAGATAGGCATCGAACTAAGCATGCATGGGTTGTGGTTTCATTTCTCAGCTTTTCCTCATACAGTCGCAATAGCTCAGAGAGGCTGCCATCATGTGCCTCCTTTTTGATAACTTTAATAACGCCATCAGGGGATGACTCTTTTACCCTCTCCCACTGGTGCCATTGAACTTGGGTGTCCTGAGATTCAGGTGGCAGACTTTTGTTTGTTTTCTCATGCAATGTTCACAGGTTCGAAGGAGGCATGCCTCACTGGCAGGGGAACAGCACACTAAATAAAAACTGTCTTCAAGATTTGATGAGGTCACAGCCCCTGCCGATTGCAGGACTTCTAGCGTTTTCGTGATATTGACATAGACATGTCTTCTGGTCTGAAGGTTTTGGCCCTGTGCAATAAAAGGGTCTCAAAGCACAGAAGGATGAGTAGGAGATTTTTATCATTGGGTTTTCAATTATGAACTCTTTGTAGAGGTTTTTCATGGTGTCTGTTAAGATCAATCTTTGTTTTTTAATTTTGTGATTGTGTCACATCTGTCTGTAGTAATTCGAGCCGAATTCACAAAGAACTCATGCATTTGATTTGTGATGCTCTGCAGAAATGTGGTCTTTCTGTGTTTGGCTTGCTTTCCTCGCTTTATAGCTTTGTAACTTATTCCAACTCTTTCACGCTATGCAGCAGGCAATACTTTTTGAGTATTTTGCCTGAGAATGTCAGAGCACGGCTGCATTTCCTAGCTTTCATTGGGCACTGCACACAGTCTCTGATTCGAGCATTGTGGAAGAGAAGGGTTCTCTTTACAGAGGGATTTCTAAGTTTACTCCCTGCAAGCATGTTCTCTGTCATAGTGTTTGGAGAATCAGAAGATGCAACTGCTTGTTTTGCTCTCCTTGCTTGCTGTCTGAATTTTTCCTTTTTTCTTTCCATTGCTTTGAGTTTTTCTGTAAGACTCTTGATTTCTCTGGAATGCCTTTTTCTGATTCGAGCCCTAGCCCTTGCTCCCTCTCTGGCTTGTCTATTGCTGCTACTATCATCAATCTGATCCTCCTGGACCTGGAGGAGTCTCAGTGAACTGGTTTGGTTTCCTGCGCTGCCTAGATGCCCTCTTGGAGCATCTCCAAGCTTTTCTTTTCAGTCTTTTCTCCCTCACACTTATGGCTCCTATCTGCTTTATCTTCCCATCTAAAACTCTCTCTTCCCATCTTTGCCTTTCATTCTCGTGTTCCTGAGCCTTAGTGTCTAGCTGACTACTGATTCTCTCCCTTCTCTTTCTTTAGTGTTCTCTGTCTCTTCTCCTTTTCTCCTCTAACGACAGTCTAAAAAACATGTAACCCAAATTATATAACTGGTACTACAACCTAATCAAAATAAACATGTTTTGTTCATAAATCAGTATCACATCTTAATGGTTATGACTGACGAAGTTGACCGTTTATGGTTGTGACCATGATGAAATCATTATATTTTGTTGAAATTTTCAAAAATGTTAACGCTTACCAGACCATGTGCAGTGCTTTTGCACTTAGACAACAGGAAGTGTGAATGGGGTCCTAAGAACATAGCTGTCTATGAATGGGCAGCAGTGTGGAGTAGTGGTTAGGGGCTCTGGACTTTTGACCAGAGGGTCGTGGGTTCAATCCCAGGTGGGGGACACTGCTGCTGTACCCTTGAGCAAGGTACTTTACCTAGATTGCTAGAATGGGTAATTGTATGTAAAAATAATGTGTAAAAAATAATGTAATTGTATATAAAAATAATGTGATATCTTGTAACAATTGTAAGTCGCCCTGGATAAGGGCGTCTGCTAAAAAATAAATAATAATAATAATAATAATAATAATAATAATAATAATAATAATAATAATGAATATTCCTGATATATAACCTTTTTTTAAAAAAAAAAAACACTGACAGTTGACACAAACCCTGTACACTTTTTGTTGGAGGCCTTGCTTAAGCATAAATTAGATTCAATGTCAGACATTACTATGGCCATGTTTTTAACAAGCCTAACTTTCAGTAATTATGACTTTTTGAGAGATTTTACCATTTCTAACCCTTTTTTGAAATACCTTGATTTGAGGTCTGTTTTGTACAGGGGATTTCTTGGGTGACACAAGTTTAATAGGGAAAATTGTAAAATATTAACTTGATCAGTTGTAAACATATATGCATGTCACTTAGAGTAAAGACTTGACCACCTTTTCCAATCTCTAATTTAATTTTTACATTAAATAACATAATATGGTATGGCTGGACATGAGTTTTGTCCCAATTGTCAAGAATGCCTGAACTGTAAAAGTAATATTTTATGTAAGGACTGGGGATCACCAACCCACTGAAGTGTAATCTCTGTTTAACTGTATAAATATTTCTGAAAAATTGGTTTATTATTATTATTATTATTATTATTATTATTATTATTATTATTATTGTTGTTGTTTTGTGTAACACAATTGTGAAACCGACTTTTCAGAAATATTTCTATGAAGTCACAGAACCATCAGTTTCCAACAATGAAAAGTGCATTCATCTACATGTAATCCATGCAATTTTATGCTACTTGAAACTGAACAAAAATTGTTAGCGAGTTCGATTTGCTAGAAATATCCAGAGCACAATACTGTGTCTACTGCATGATTATTGATTTGGGCTGCGATCTGGTGGTATTGTGTTAAACAGTATTACAGTATACTGCAGTTTTTATAAACCAGGCAGGATCCTCCCCAGGAATTCTGTACAGCCGAGCGGCAGAACATTATAGCCAGGAGCACATAACGGAAAAATATACTCGCCTTTCCTTAAATATATAATCCGACAAAGAATTTGAATAATGTGTTGTCTTTCGTTGATTATATCTGGTTACGCTTTTTATGTTCTACATTTTCTTTTTCATTTCTGTTTTTTATTCTGGTAAATTACCTGCTTATTTAGGCACTCTACGATTTGACTGGGGAAAGATAACGTTGGGTTATTGGAGTTCACAAAAAAAAAACCCTGTAACCTTTTCACTTCCTTTTTTAGCTTAATTGAACGTATTGCTTCATTTAACTTTTATGTTTTCTTTATGTTAAGTTTTCAGTGCAATAATAAATAATAATACAATATAATCTTAATATTTTTTTAATAAAGTAGCCGGCGCAGATATAGTATTAGGCGGTGGATTGCGCCGATCACTGCTTATATTGACCCCCTGCATTCATTATCACTATTTTTGCTTTGAAAATAATCATTTTTTAGCGTTTTAGCCTCTTCAAAGTGTTTAACACAGAAAACCCGCCCCTTCAACTCTGATTGGTTAAATGTTGCGTCAAGAAGTAACACAGATGTCATGTGGTTCCAAGATGTTTTTTCAGCCAGCAATGCGCAACTGATGTAGTCTGCTAGAAGCGCAGTCAATCCTCATTGTTAAAGGCACAGTAGCGTCTGCAAGACGGGCGGATTGGGTAGAACTGAAATGACATCTTCAAGCAGACATTTTTAAAGCTTGTGATCATGTCCCTGAGTGCTGCCTTGGGGTTGAGAGGTATTTACAGGTACTAATCTCGGCCCCCTTCTCTGTAGGAGTCTGAGGGAGGGCTGTACGTCTGCATGAGCACGTTCCTGGGCTTCGGGAAGCAGTTTGTGGAAAGACACTACAGGAAGACCGGCCAGAGAGCCTACCTGCACATCAAAAGGACCATAAACTGGTGAGGAGGGAGGGGAGGAGGAGGAGGAGGGAGGGAGGAGGAGGGAGGAGGAGGGAGGGAGGGGAGGGAGGGGAGGGAGGGAGGAGGGAGGGAGGGAGGGAGGAGGGAGGGAGGGAGGGAGGGAGGGAGGGAGGGCCTCCAAACCTTTTCCCATTGAGGGTCCAGGACTCAACTAAAAAAAAAACTGAAGGTCCCAGAGGAGTGTAGTTATTATTTTATTTTTTTAAAAACACATGTTAAAGTAATGTGAGTTAAAATAAAGTAGATGGTAAAATAAAGAAACTTCAAGTCCTTCAAGTGCTCATTTTTATTACATTATGCAGGAGACACTTCTCACAAGCACAGGAGACAGTGTTCTGAGATGCATGAATTCTCCAACGCTTATGTAGTTTGCATGTAGCAATCGGACCCTCCCTTCATCCCCTCCTGGCTGCTGATTGTAACTCGTCTGTCCTTTGAAGATTATTTTACTTTCAGGAGCTTTTTCTAGTTGTGAGTTAAGTGCGTTTGTCTATTTTCCTTTGATGTTCTAGTTATGTGAACGGAATGTTTAACCAAAGGTGTCACTTCCTTAAGAACACAGAATACAGTGCAATCACCTTTCAAGTTGTCATAATGTAGGGCACACTAAAGCTGTCCTGCCATCTGGCTGTTTCACTTAATATTGAACCCAAATTGCCTCCATTCCAGCTTCCTATGTAACCTAGCTCATTTTTAAACTACCCAGCTGCTGGGGGTCCCAGTGAAATACAAAGTCTTAGTGTTCTGGTACACATCCTTTTTATCTTCATTTATTACAGTTTTGACAATTCTTTAACAATAGAAACAAATACTGAAAGCCACTTCTGTTTAAAAGAACAAAGAACAAAAAGGTTTAGCAATAGAATCCACAAAAGCAAAATTCCATAAAGATCAACTGCTCTCAATATTAAACACAAGCATTCTACTGACCCAGGCATCCCCACTGCTCTCAATATTAAACACAAGCATTCTACTGACCCAGGCATTCCCACTGCTCTCAATATTAAACACAAGCATTCTACTGACCCAGGCATCCCCATTGCTCTCAATATTAAACACAAGCATTCTACTGACCCAGGTATCCCCACTGCTCTCAATATTAAACACAAGCATTCTTCTGACCCAGGCATGCCCACTGCTCTCAGTATTAAACACAAGCATTCTACTGACCCAGGCATCCCCACTGCTCTCAATATTAAACACAAGCATTCTACTGACCCAGGCATCCCCACTGCTCTCAATATTAAACACAAGCATTCTACTGACCCAGGCATCCCCACTGCCCTCGATATTAAACACAAGCATTCTACTGACCCAGGCATGCCCACTGCTCTCAATATTAAACACAAGCATTCTTCTGACCCAGGCATGCCCACTGCTCTCAGTATTAAACACAAGCATTCTGCTGACCCAGGCATCCCCACTGCTCTCAATATTAAACACAAGCATTCTACTGACCCAGGCATTCCCACTGCTCTCAATATTAAACACAAGCATTCTTCTGACCCAGGCATGCCCACTGCTCTCAGTATTAAACACAAGCATTCTACTGACCCAGGCATCCCCACTGCTCTCAATATTAAACACAAGCATTCTACTGACCCAGGTATCCCCACTGCCCTCGATATTAAACACAAGCATTCTACTGACCCAGGCATGCCCACTGCTCTCAATATTAAACACAAGCATTCTACTGACCCAGGCATCCCCACTGCTCTCAATATTAAACACAAGCATTCTACTGACCCAGGCATGCCCACTGCTCTCAATATTAAACACAAGCATTCTACTGACCCAGGCATGCCCACTGCTCTCAGTATTAAACACAAGCATTCTGCTGACCCAGGCATCCCCACTGCTCTCAGCAGTAAATGCTTCAGACCTTATCCTCAGGGCTGTTTTTCGCTGTTATCGTGGATTTCACAATTTCTGTGAAATGCACCCATTGCCATAGTGAAAATTCACATTTCTAATGTGGTGTAAAATGGTATAAATATCATTTTTATCTATAATTAAAAAATAAATACAGCAAGCGTTTGCCTTACTGACGCACTAGCTGTTACTGTTGCACTTTGTTTAGCAGCCTGGCACCTGGTTCAGACTGCTTCTGGTAAGTGCATGAGCTTCACGATTTCTTTAAAATGTCTTCAACAAGAAGACAACAGCAAAGATCAGAAATATCTGTAATAGTGACACCAGCGTCAGCAAAGATCAGAAATATCTCTAACGATCGATCTGTCAAGTACAAGAAGGGGACCTTTCACGTGTCTGTTGTTGTTTTTACATTTATTTATATTTGTATTTTGTTTAGTAATTCACTGATGGTGAAAATGCTGTTGAGTGTCTTTAAAAGGTGGACATAGAAACCAAAATATTCTACAATTAAAATATTTAGGAACGTGTTGTATAATAACTAGAGAAAATGATCCATTTAGAATGTGACAGCGCTATATTTGTGCTTTATTAAATACTGTTTATTTTGAAATATCTTTCAAATATCTCTTTAGACTGAAATGCAGTGAATAAACCATGTTGAAAATGTTGTTTCAGAAGGAAGAGGAGGGGGGGTCAGGATCAGGGGACCCCCCGAGGAAGAAACCCACCCGGCTGGCGATCGGTGAGGAGGGGGAGGGGGGCACTGAGAAATTTCTGGGGTGGGGCACTGAGATATCCGAGGGTATAGAGATCATCACCCCTCTGCTCTGTATAGAGATCATCACCCCCCCTCCGCTCTGTATAGAGATCATCACCCCCTCCGCTCTGTATAGAGATCATCACCCCCTCCGCTCTGTACCCCCTGCTCTGTATAGAGATCATCACCCCCTCCGCTCTGTATAGAGATCACCCCCTCCGCTCTGTATAGAGATCATCACCCCCTCCGCTCTGTATAGAGATCATCACCTCCTCCACTCTGTATAGAGATCATCACCCCATCCGCTCTGTATAGAGATCACCCCCTCCGCTCTGTATAGAGATCACCTCCTCCGCTCTGTATAGAGATCATCACCCCCTCCACTCTGTATAGAGATCATCACCTCCTCCACTCTGTATAGAGATCATCTCCCCCTCCACTCTGTATAGAGATCATCTCCCCCTCCACTCTGTATAGAGATCATCACCCCCTCCGCTCTGTATAGAGATCACCCCCTCCGCTCTGTATAGAGATCACCCCCTCCGCTCTGTATAGAGATCACCTCCTCCGCTCTGTATAGAGATCATCACCCCCTCCACTCTGTATAGAGATCATCACCTCCTCCACTCTGTATAGAGATCATCTCCCCCTCCACTCTGTATAGAGATCATCTCCCCCTCCACTCTGTATAGAGATCATCACCTCCTCCACTCTGTATAGAGATCATCTCCCCCTCCACTCTGTATAGAGATCATCACCTCCTCCACTCTGTATAGAGATCATCACCCCATCCGCTCTGTATAGAGATCACCCCCTCCGCTCTGTATAGAGATCACCTCCTCCGCTCTGTATAGAGATCATCACCCCCTCCACTCTGTATAGAGATCATCACCTCCTCCACTCTGTATAGAGATCATCTCCCCCTCCACTCTGTATAGAGATCATCTCCCCCTCCACTCTGTATAGAGATCATCACCCCTCCACTCTGTATAGAGATCATCACCCCCGCTCTGTATAGAGATCATCACCCCCGCTCTGTATAGAGATCATCACCCCCCGCTCTGTATAGAGATCATCCCCCCCCCGCTCTGTATAGAGATCATCCCCCCCCCGCTCTGTATAGAGATCATCACCCCACTGCTCTGTATAGAGATCATCACCCCTCCGCTCTGTATAGAGATCATCACCCCTCCGCTCTGTATAGAGATCATCCCCCTCCGCTCTGTATAGAGATCATCTCCCCTCCACTCTGTATAGAGATCATCACCCCTCCACTCTGTATAGAGATCATCACCCCTCCACTCTGTATAGAGATCATCACCCCTCCACTCTGTATAGAGATCATCACCCCTCCACTCTGTATAGAGATCATCACCCCTCCGCTCTGTATAGAGATCATCACCCCTCCGCTCTGTATAGAGATCATCACCCCCCGCTCTGTATAGAGATCATCACCCCACTGCTCTGTATAGAGATCATCACCCCCTCCGCTCTGTATAGAGATCATCACCCCCTCCGCTCTGTATAGAGATCATCACCCCCTCCGCTCTGTATAGAGATCATCACCCCCTCCGCTCTGTATAGAGATCATCACCCCCTCCGCTCTGTATAGAGATCATCACCCCCCGCCTCCGCTCTCTATAGAGATCATCACCCCCCGCTCCGCTCTCTATAGAGATCATCACCCCCCACTCTGCTCTGTATAGAGATCATCACCCCCCCACTCTGCTCTTTATAGAGATCATCACCCCCACTCTGCTCTGTATAGAGATCATCACCCCCAACTCTGCTCTGTATAGAGATCATCACCCCCCACTCTGCTCTGTATAGAGATTATCACCCCCCACTCCGCTCTGTATAGAGATCACCCCCATATCCCTGGTTTGTTTGTAATATTGCCTCTCTCAGTTCAAGGTGAATCCACATCTGTTTTCTCTGGCTCCGGATTTGTATTTCTCTCTCGTCTCACTTTAGGAGTGGAGGGAGGATTTGAAGTCTCCTCTGAGCATGCTCAGTTTGAAGAGGATGTGAAGCTGGTGATTCTCCCAGAGAGACTAGAAGTGACATCAGAGGACCTGAGCAGCATGCCTGATGTTGTGAGAGAGAGGGTGAGTGTGAAGGAGGATAGATTATAAATGCATTCTGTCTGTCTGTCTGAGTGTGTGTGTGTGTGTGTGTGTGTGTGTGTCTCAGGTCTCCCCCTCCTCTCCTCTCTCACTCCCCCTCCACAATGCAAACAGATAACCCCATGCCCCCCTTCCTTTTTCCCTTCCCCTATACACCCACCCTAATTACCACCTCCCTCCCTCCCCTATACACCCTCCCTCATTACCACCTCCCTCCTTCCCCTATGCACCCTCCCTCATTACCACCTCCCTCCCTCCCCTATACACCCTCCCTCATTACCACCTCCCTCCCCTATACACCCACCCTCATTACCACCTCCCTCCCCTATACACCCTCCCTCATTACCACCTCCCTCCCTATACACCCACCCTCATTACCACCTCCCTCCCTCCCTATACACCCTCCCTCATTACTACCTCCCTCCCTCCCCTATACACCCTCCCTCATTACCACCTTCCTCCTTCCCCTATACACCCTCCCTCATTACCACCTCCCTCCCTCCCTATACACCCACCCTCATTACCACCTCCTCCCCTATACACCCACCCTCATTACCACCTCCCTCCCTCCCTATACACCCTCCCTCATTACCACCTCCTCCCTCCCTATACACCCACCCTCATTACCATCTCCCTCCCTATACACCCTCCTCATTACCACCTCCCTCCCTCCCTATACACCCACCCTCATTACCATCTCCCTCCCCTATACACCCTCCCTCATTACCACCTCCCTCCCTCCTCTATACACCCACCCTCATTACCATCTCCCTCCCCTATACACCCTCCCTCATTACCACCTCCCCCCTCCCCTATACACCCTCCTTCATTACCACCTCCCTCCTTCCCTCCCTGGTTTGTTTGTATTGGGGACAGTGCAACAGGAAGTGCATCTCTGTCTTGACCTCTCCCAGATCAGAGACGACACAGCTTCTTTTCTTTGGCTATCCAGGATTTGTTATCTGGCCAGTTTCAGTGGCCAGGCTCTGGTCACTGAGTCTACTTGGTCAGGATCTGCCTTTGTTTTGTATTGTTGACCCTGACAAGATATTCTGCCAGGGTAAACGCTTTTTTAGGGCCAGGTAGCATTCTAGTTTATTGTGTGATTGATGTTCATTTCATTTTTCCAGTACTGCTCTAGCAGTGCCAGGCTGTGCTGCATCCCCTGCTCTGTGGGTGACAGCAGGACCAAGTCATCTGTATAAAGCAGGAATTTAATTTCTGTCATGTAGAGTGAGTCCAGGAGCTGCAGACTGATCCAACATTGTGGCCAACTCATTAATATAGATGCTGAACAGTGTTGGGCTCAGACTGCAGCCCTGCCTCTCTCCACGACCTTGGGTGAAAAACTATTCTTTGGTTGTCAGTTTTCATATAACACTTACTCTCTGTGTAGTAATGATGTCATAGACTTTACCCCCTACATCGCTTTCAAGAATTCGGAGGAATAGACCTGGATGCCAGATTGAGTCAAATGCTTTTTTTAAATCTATAAAACAAGCAAATCCTTTTCCTTTATTTTTGTGATGGGCGTGTTTGTTGATAAGGGTGTGTAGGGTGTAAAGATTTTTGCGGTGGTTTGGTAGGAAGCCAGTCTGACTCTTACTCGTAAGGAAGGCCAGTATCCGGATGTTAATGATACTGCAGAACGCCTTCCCCAGGTTACTGCTCACACAGATGCCTCGGTAATTGTTGGGGTCGAATTTGTCTCCACTTTTGTGAATTGGGGTTGTAAGCCCTTGGTTCCAGATGTCAGGGAAGCAGCCCGCACTCAGAGTGAGGTTGAATAATTTGAGCAGGGCCTTCTGCAGCCCGGGACTGCTGTGTTTCAGCATCTCGTTGATGATGCTGTCAGGCCCGCAGGCTTTCCTGGGCTTAGATTCCTCAATTTGGCTTTATTGTTTAGACACATATTCTTCTTTTTATTATTTAGAAAGTGTTTCTAGTGTTTCAGTGTCTTGCAGTAGCTGAGGCGTAATTCTGTATTGTTGGATTCTCTGTGTTTTTGGTTGGATTGTTGCGTCTGTGTTTTTGGTTGGATAGTTCTAATAGTTTTCTAGTTGTTTTATACTCTGTGTCAAACCATGTTTCATTTGGTTTATTTTGTAAGTTTTGTTTTTGTCGCTGTTTCAAATATATAATTTATATCTTTATGGCTGAATTTATTCCACTTTTTATTTGAAATGTTTTGGTTAGAAAGCTGTGCAGCATACTTTCTATTTCTGCACTACACGTTGTTTTATTGTATTCCTCGGCACTGCTGTGTGTTCATTTATAGGCTGGTTTGAGGTTGTATAATTTGGCAGGGGGCTTCAGACTGGAGTTGTTTTGATCAGTTCTTTTTAGATACAGGACTGTTTGACAATGGTCTGATAGAAGGGTCCATGTCTGTAATGGCATTGACTCTGGGTCCATGTCTGTAATGGCGTACTCTACCACACTGTTGCCCAGGGCTGAGCTGTATGTGTGTCTGTCTCTCTAGGTGTCTCTCTCTCTCTCCGGTATCCTGTCCTCGGACTCTGCCTCTCACCAGGATGAGGTTCAGCAGTGGGACGGGGAGGTGCGGCTTGTCTCAAAGCACGCCGCGGGACTCCAGCAGCTCGACTCGGGCTGCATCCCCCCCAGGTGAGAGCAGGAAACCGCCGCTATTCCGGCTCCCGTAGAGGGGCTGGAGCCAAGATGGCTTCCTCACCTTCTGTTAAACATCACTCCAGGGATGGAAATAAGGTACTCAAGTCCTGGTTTAGCTGTGAGCAAGACACACGTGAGCTTGTTACCTCGACACTGTGTCTAATCAAGCTGGTAGTAAAACATGGACTGGATGAAACTGCTGTGCACTACGAGTCTTATTTCCACCCCTGCACCCCATTGGCATGTAGGATAAAGCCAGGGACACACCAGCGCGTCGCTTCGCTGCGCTTCTATATTGACGTGCGGTTAGCCAGGGACACCAGCGCTGCGCTTCTGTTTTGACGCAGACCTTTCCCTGTGAAAAAACAAACAAACACCAAGCAACCATTTTGTGCGACAAACAACAAAGAAATGTCTGTGTGCAGTTTGCGGTGGATTCAAAGCCTGCTTCAGCACTGCAGGATCTGTCCCAAGGCAGATGAACGCAGTGAGGCGAGGCATGCTAGAATTGAATAAAAATAATTAACGACCACTAAATTAAAAAAAAAAAAAAGGAAAAGTTTCTGAAGTCATTCTATAGCTACTACTCTGTAAATAGGTAACACCATTTTAAATCAAATAGGTTTATACACCATACTGTCCAAAAAATTGCTTATAGTAGGCTATAGGCTACGCAGCCGAAATACATATATATAATTGATTGTTTATCTACAACAGTATAGTTGGCCTACTCCTAGTTGTTATTACCTGTGCATTCCTTGCAATTGGTATCTACAGAACCACATTGTGAAACACATGAACAGCATTTCATTGTAAAGAGCAAATACGTTGATGCTGCAATGCATTGTAAAACACATGAACTTACCATCCACCTGCGAGGCAAGGAATGGAGTTGATATTTTAGACCAGGTGCATGGAAATACCCCATACCACCTGGTCTGAATGCCAACTCCACTTTGTTGCATTCACAGTTTCATTCATTTAAGGGCTGCAAACTGATCTAATCAATACCATACATGGCATTCAAGGTCACTGTCCAGACGGTATATCTCCATCAATGTGACGGTGTCTGGAAGTGCTAGGTAGAGGTATAACTTTTTTTTGCGATCCTGCTTTTCAAACGCTGTATATTTAGTAAAAGTCAAGAACTGACCACCGCGTATCTTTTCACACATGTAGAGTAATTTGAAAGTGAAAACCATCCCATTGACTGCTTTGGCACCTTTGTGTGTTTTATATATGTTTAGTAAGTGTATGCATGGAAAACTTACTGTTTGTTTTATAACAGACTGTTTTGTTTGTTTATATATATACAGTACTGTGCAAAAGTTTTAGGCAGGTGTGAAAAAATGCTGTAAAGTAAGAATGCTTTCAAAAATAGACATGTTAATAGATTATATTTATCAATTAACTAAATGCAAAGTGAGTGAACAGAAGAAAAATCTAAATCAAATCCATATTTGGTGTGACCACCCTTTGCCTTCAAAACAGCATCAAGCATCAATTCTTCTAGGTACACTTGCACACAGTTTTTGAAGGAACTCGGCAGGTAGGTTGGCCCAAACATCTTGGAGAACTAACCACAGTTCTTCTGTGGATTTAGGCAGCCTCAGTTGCTTCTCTCTCTTCATGTAATCCCGGACAGACTTGATGATGTTGAGATCAGGGCTCTGTGGGGGCCATACCATCACTTCCAGGACTCCTTGTTCTTCTTTACGCTGAAGATAGTTCTTAATGACTTTCGCTGTATGTTTGGGGTCGTTGTCATGCTGCAGAATAAATTTGGGGCCAATCAGATGCCTCCCTGATGATATTGCATGATGGATAAGTATCTGCCTGTACTTCTCAGCATTGAGGAGACCATTAATTCTGACCAAATCCCCAACTCCATTTGCAGAAATGCAGCCCCAAACTTGCAAGGAACCTCCACCATGCTTCACTGTTGCCTGCAGACACTCATTCGTGTACCGCTCTCCAGCCCTTCGTGAACAAACTGCCTTCTGCTACAGCCAAATATTTCAAATTTTGACTCATCAGTCCAGAGCACCTGCTGCCATTTTCTGCACCCCAGTTCCTGTGTTTTCGTGCATAGTTGAGTTGCTTGGCCTTGTTTCCACGTCGGAGGTATGGCTTTTTGGCCGCAAGTCTTCCATGAAGGCCACTTCTGACCAGACTTCTCCGGACAGTAGATGGGTGTACCAGGGTCCCACTGTTTTCTGCCAGTTCTGAGCTGATGGCACTGCTGGACATCTTCTGATTCTGAATGGAAGTAAGCATGATGTGTCTTTCATCTGCTGCAGTAAGTTTCCTTGGCCGACCACTGCGTCTCCGGTCCTCAACGTTGCCCGTTTCTTTGTGCTTCTTCAAAAGAGCTTGGACAGCACATCTGGAAACCCCTGTCTGCCTTGAAATTTCTGCCTGGGAGAGACCTTGCTGATGCAGTATAACTACCTTGTGTCTTGTTGCTGTGCTCAGTCTTGCCATGGTGTATGACTTTTGAGAGTAAACTGTCTTCAGCAACCTCACCTTGTTAGCTGAGTTTGGCTGTTCCTCACCCAGTTTTATTCCTCCTACACAGCTGTTTCTGTTTCAGTTAATGATTGTGTTTCAACCTACATATTGAATTGATGATCATTAGCACCTGTTTGGTATAATTGTTTAATCATACACCTGACTATATGCCTACAAAATCCCTGACTTTGTGCAAGTGTACCTAGAAGAATTGATGCTGTTTTGAAGGCAAAGGGTGGTCACACCAAATATGGATTTGATTTAGATTTTTCTTCTGTTCACTCACTTTGCATTTAGTTAATTGATAAATATAATCCATTAACATGTCTATTTTTGAAAGCATTCTTACTTTACAGCATTTTTTCACACCTGCCTAAAACTTTTGCACAGTACTGTATATATATATATATATATATATATATATATATACAGTGCCGTGAAAATATTTGCTCTGTCTGATTTTCTGCATTTTTGCACATTTTTCACATTGTATTTGGTCAGATTTTTTTGTGGGTTGTAGTAGTATATAAAGGGAGTTTGGTGGGATGTTTGGTGCTTCTTTCATTTGTTTGGTGTGCAAGGTAATCAAACATGCAATCTTCAGGTGTGAAAGTTATTGCCCCCCCCTAGTTAACTCAACCCAATTAAAGGAATAATTAGGGTCAGCTGTTTGAGTACTTTGGTTAACAACCAGGCCTGATTTGGTTAAACCAGGCCTGACTCGAGGCGAAGCGCCTGTGTGTCCGATCTCATTGAAACACATTATATCAAAGTGACTCGAGGCGAAGCGCCTGTGTGTCCGATCTCATTGAAACACATTATATCAAAGTGAAGCGAAGCGCCTCTGTGTCCAATCTCATTGAAACACATTATATCAAAGTGACTCGAGTGGCGCCTGTGTGTCGATCTCATTGAAACACATTATATCAAAGTGACTCGGTGGCGCCTGTGTGTCCGATCTCATTGAAACACATTATATCAAAGTGACTCGAGGCGAAGCGCAGCGACACGCTGGAGTGTCTCGGGCTTAAGGCCTATATAGGACCTCTTCTTCAGGGCTGTAAGATTTGGTTGTTTGCTGTTTGAAGTGCATCACACTAGCCCTGTCTCTCGCATTTCCATTCAGTGTGCGGAGCTCCTATCTGCACGCTAGCGCTCTCCCCTGACACTGCAGCCCGGGGCGGACATCTTGGCTCTGCCCCTGCAGTGTGTGACAAGTCTTGACTCGCGTGCTCACTGCCCCTGGCCCGCAGTGTGTGTCCTCGCTGTCCCTGGCCCGCAGTTTGTTTGTGTGTGTCCTCGCTGTCCCTGGCACGCACTGTGTGTCCTTGCTGTTCCTGGCCCACAGTGTGTTTGTGTGTCTCCTCGCTGCCCTGCCTGCCCCTGCTGTCCCTGCCCACTGTATGACCTTGCTGTTCCTGGCCCGCAGTGTGTGTGTGTGTGTGTGTGTGTGTCCACGCTGTCCCTGGCCCGCAGTGTGTGTGTGTGTGTGTCCTCGCTGTTCCTGGCCCGCAGTGTGTTTGTGTGTGTCCTCGCTGTCCCTGGCACGCAGTGTGTTTGTGTGTGTGTCCTCGCAGTCCCTGGCCTGCAGTGTGTTTGTGTGTGTCCTCACTGTCCCTGGCCCGCATTGTGTGTCCTCACTGTTCCTGGCCCGCAGTGTGTTTGTGTGTGTCCTCGCTATCCCTGTCCCGCGCTGTGTGTCCTTGCTGTTCCTGGCCCGCAGTGTGTTTGTGTGTGTCCTCGCTGTCCCTGGCCCGCAGTGTGTTTGTGTGTGTCCTCACTGTCCCTGGCCCGCAGTGTGTTTGTGTGTGTCCTTGCTGTCCCTGGTCCGCACTGTGTGTTTGTGTGTGTCCTTGCTGTCTCTGGCCCACACTGTGTGTCCTCACTGTCCCTGGCCCGCAGTGTGTTTGTGTGTGTCCTCACTGTCCCTGGCCCGCACTGTGTGTCCTTGCTGTTCCTGGCCCACAGTGTGTTTGTGTGTGTCCTCACTGTCCCTGTCCCGCAGTGGATGGCGCTGTCAGGTCTGTGACCTCGATGAGAATCTCTGGATGAACCTCACTGACGGGGTGATCCTGTGCGGCCGGCGCTACTTCGACGGGAGCGGCGGGAACAACCACGCCATGCAGCACTACCGCTGAGACAGGCTTCCCGCTGGCTGTCAAACTGGGCACCATCACCCCCGCCGGAGCAGGTAAGCACTGCACTCCCTCCATACTCCCTCGATACTCCTCCATACCCCCATACCTCTCAATACTCTCCATTCCCCATACCCCTTGATATCCCTCAGACGTGGCCTCCGATTGATTTTTTATTGTGTTCCCCTCCTCTCAGACATGTCCTCCTATTGATTTTGTATTGTGTTCCCCTCCTCTCAGACGTGTACTCCTATGATGAGGATGACATGGTTTTGGACCCCGGGCTCCCCGCACACCTCGCCCACTTCGGCATCGACATGATGCAAATGCAGAAGGTACCGCCCCCCCTCCCCAAACATCTGGACTGCTTCCCTCTGTACGGACCGCTCTCCATGTGTATCAGCTGTACCACAATAGTGTTAGCTGTAACTAGGATTCCCACCTCTGACTTACAAAAAAACAGGACACTAGAGTCATTTCGTACAAAAATAAATAAATAAATAAATACATAAATCATATACTTTGACATTTTAATGTCCCGGGAAGTCTTACAGTTTTCACAGGACAGCTGCCTCAAAAAGAGAACAATCCTGGCAAAACCAGAACGAGTGGCAACCCTAGTTGTACCCTGTGTATAATGATCCATTCCTCTGACAGGGCTGGTCTGCTCAGTTTTTGTTACCTTACAAGCTAGTAGGGGCACCGATCTCATCCTGGTGTGTGGAGCCCATGGGGAGAGTGTGGGACAGGGTACCCCCCTCCATCTTTGAAAGAAAGGGATTCAAATGCTGCAACTTTGGGTGGTTTAAGCATGTGCTAGACTAGTAGTGGTCTGCTTGTAGTCTGACAAAGTATTCCGTTAGTGTAATGAAGGAGCTTCATTTCAGCACTGCTCACAGCAAGGCAAGACCAACAACAAGAACAATTAACTTTGAGCAGCAAAGCTCCTACAGTACAAGCCTGGCTGGAAACGTGTAGCAGGTGACCGCACCTTTTAAATGTGTCAGTAATATGGAAACGTGTAGCAGGTGACCGCACCTTTAAATGTGTCCGTAATATGGAAACGTGTAGCAGGTGACCGCACCTTTAAATGTGTCCGTAATATGGAAACGTGTAGCAGGTGACCGCACCTTTTAAATGTGTCCGTAATATGGAAATGGCGTGCTGCAGCTCCCATGATCAGTGTTAGTGAAGTCCTGATCTGACAGCATGATACACAGACAGCTCGTATGATTAGCGGTTATTTTTCAGGAAAAACAAGTTTAAATTGCAGAGTGTTTGTTCTAGTGTTTTTGATATTAAATACACCACAGCAAGCACGTTGTCATACGTTTGAGATATTTTCATTAGCCATTCTGAGAGCTAAATTTAGTGAATGGCAGTGTATTTTACTGCAGTAAGCTGCAGTACATTTCATTTTGAATTCTCTAAATATTTTACTTTTTTCCTCATTAGTACACTTCCTAATTACAGTCCCCAATATTTCTGTGTGTTCTGTTTTCACCTTTCTGGTCAGTTTGAGAAATAAACTCTGTTTCTCCTGCACCAGCTGACCCTGCTTCACAAAACCCACGCTGTATTACTGTTTTTATTATGGTAACGTCTTCAATTACCGTGCCTGCTTCTTTGACTGAAGAGATATTAGCAGCTCATCTGCGGTGCCTTTTCACTTCCTTTTTTGTTTCATTATTGAGCTTTTTGCTGCATTACAGCCTTTCATTGATTCTCTTTGAGTTTCCAGGGCATTTTGTTAATGGCACGTGTGCAACACACAAACCTTAAGTGTGTTTATTTTAATTTTTCGATCTTCTTGTTCTGTTCATTGGAAGCAGTTTTTTTACCCAACCATACCCCCACGCATGTGGTCACCATTGCACCTGTTGCATGAAACGGGTTCCAATATTCTGCTGGTGTTAATAATGTACAGCACCTCTCTGCACTGAAGCGTTTGTGTGCCAGCTGACAAGGCTTCAGCGGCACACAACAGAAATATTTGGTGCATGCTGTATAGCTATTATATATCTCACCTTACAGTGCGATAATACGGTGATAAATGGACTGAATGATAATACCCAAAAATCTCTGTGTGGAGCGGGTCTGTCTGGATTCCTCTGTGTGTGTGTGTGTGTGTGTGTGTGTGTGTGTGTATAGTGACTGATTCTGTATGGGTCTGTGTGGAGCGGGTCTCGTGTGTGTGTGTGTGTGTGTGTATAGTGACTGATTCTGTATGGGTCTGTGTGGAGCGGGTCTCGTCTGTGTGTGTGTGTGTGTGTATAGTGACTGATTCTGTATGGGTCTGTGTGGAGTGGGTCTCGTGTGTGTGTATAGTGACTGTTTCTGTATGGGTCTGTGTGGAGCGGTTCTCGTCTGGATTCGTGTGTGTGTGTATAGTGACTGATTCTGTATGGGTCTGTGTGGAGCGGGTCTCGTCTGGATTCGTGTGTGTGTGTGTATAGTGACTGATTCTGTATGGGTCTGTGTGGAGCGGGTCTCGTCTGGATTCGTGTGTATGTGTGTGTATACAGACTGATTCTGTATGGGTCTGTGTGGAGCGGGTCTCGTCTGGAGATGTGTGTGTAGTCACTGATTCTGTATGGGTCTGTGTGGAGCGGGTCTCGTCTGTGTGTGTGTGTAGTGACTGATTCGGTGTGGAGCAGGTCTCGTCTGGATTAGTGTGTGTGTGTGTATAGTGACTGTTTCTGTAAGGGTCTGTGTGGAGCGGGTCTCGTCTGGATTCGTGTGTGTGTGTATAGTGACTGATTCTGTATGGGTCTGTGTGGAGCGGGTCTCGTCTGGATTAGTGTGTGTGTGTATAGTGACTGATTCTGTATGGGTCTGTGTGGAGCGGGTCTCGTCTGGATTCGTGTGTGTGTGTGTGTGTGTATAGTGACTGATTGTGTATGGGTCTGTGTGGAGCGGGTCTCGTCTGGATTAGTGTGTGTGTGTGTATAGTGACTGATTCTGTATGGGTCTGTGTGGAGCGGGTCTCATCTGTGTGTGTGTGTGTGTAGTGACTGATTCTGTGGGTCTGTGGGAGCGGGTCTCGTCTGGATGTGTGTGTGTATAGTGACTGATTCTGTATGGGTCTGTGTGGAGCGGGTCTCGTCTGTGTGTGTGTGTGTGTGTGTGTATAGTGACTGATTCTGTATGGGTCTGTGTGGAGCAGGTCTCGTCTGGATTCGTGTGTCTGTGTGTATAGTGACTGATTGATTTTGCTCTATATGGACCGGTCTGTGTTCTGTATTGATGGATTTCTCCATTCAGACTGACAAGACAATGACGGAGCTGGAGATCGATATGAACCAGCGCATCGGGGAGTGGGAGGTGATCCAGGAGTCGGGGGGTGCGCTGCAGCCTCTCTGTGGCCCGGGGTACACTGGCATGAAGAACCTGGGCAACAGCTGCTACCTGAACTCCGTGATGCAGGTGCTGTTCAGTGTGCCGGACTTCCAGAGCAAGTGAGTGAGAGGGAAGAGGAGGGGAGAGGAGGGGGTGAGCAGGATTTGAGGTAGGTGGGAGGGAGGAGGGGAGGGGTGGGGAGGGCTTGAGGGAGGGAGGGAGGGGGGTGGAGTGCAGTGTGTCTGTATTGATTAAATATATCTTGTTGTTTTCAGGTATGTTTCGAATTTGGAGAAAATTTACCAAGATGCCCCAACAGACCCGACTCAGGATTTCAGAACACAAGTGTAAGAGAGACTGTCAGCACGGGGCGGGGTCACCAGAGGGGGCGGAGTCACAGCGGGGTGGGAGTGGGCACAGAGGGGTCACAGCGGGAGGGGTGGGCACAGAGGGGCAGGGTCATGGCGGGGATGGGGTCACGGCGGGGTGGGTGTGGGAACAGAGGGGCGGGTCACAGCGGGGGATGGGGTGTGGCCGGGGTGGGTGTGGTTTCAGAGGGGCGGGGTCCTGGCGGGGGGCGGGGTGGCGGGGAGGGTGGGCACAGTGGGGGAGTCCTGGGGGGTGGGTGGGGAACAGGGGGGGTCACAGCGGGGATGGGGTCACGGCGGGGTGGGTGTGGTTTCAGAGGGGCGGGGTCTGGCGGGGGCGAGGTGGGCGGGGTGGGTGGGCACAGAGGGCGGAGTCACGGCGGGGTGGGTGGGGAACAGAGGCGGGGTCACAGTGGGGGACGGGGTGTGGCCGGGGTGGGTGTGGGAACAGAGGCGGGTCACAGCGGGGGCGGGGTCACGGCGGGGTGGGCGTGGGCACAGAGGCGGGGTCACGGGCGGGGTGGGCGTGGGCACAGAGGGGTCTGCAGCGGGGGCGGGGTCGGGGTCAGGGTGGGTGTGGGAACAGAGGGGGGGGTCATGTTGGATGTATCTGGAGGCTCCTATGCTGAAGCTGCTGGATTGGTTGTGTGTTGCAGGGCTGAAGCTGGGTCACGGGCTGCTCTCTGGGGAGTACAGCAGGCGGCCGGGGTGGGCGAGGGCCCCAGCACAGAGCCCAAGGTGAGCTGGAGCTGAACTCTACTGAGCGACTCCTTAATAAATGACACCATATAAACAGCTTCTCTCTCACTGTGATAGGGGGATCAGGAGGGCATAGCCCCCCGAATGTTCAAGTCTCTGGTTGGGAAGGGGCACCCAATTCTCCTGTCGGCAGCAAGGCCTTAGGAATTCCTACTGCACTTCGTCAACATGGTCGAGGTGAGTCTGTCTGTCTGTGTGTGTGTGTGAGCCTCTGTCTGTCTGTTCGTCTCACTGTGTCTATGTTGGGTTTTGAACTTCCTTAGCTGAGACAAGAATCACTATATAAGTCCCCCTCCCCCCCTTTCCTCCCCTCCCCCTTTCCTCCCCTCCCCTTCTCCTCCCCTCCCCTTCTCCTCCCTTCTCCCTTCCTCCCCTCCTCCCTTCCCCCTCTCCTCCCCTCCCTCCCCTCCCTCCCTCCCTCCCTCCTCCCTCCCTCCTCCCTTCCCCTCCTCCCCTTCCTCCCCTCCCTCCTCCTTCCCCTCCTTCCCTCCTCCCTTCCTCCTCCCTCCTCCCTTCCCTCCTCCCTCCTCCCCTCCCTCCCCTTCCCTCCTCCCTCCTCCTCCTCCCCTCCTCCCTCCTCCCCTTCCCCTCCTCCCCTCTTCCCCTCCTCCCTCTTCCCCTTCCCTCCTCCCTCTTCCCCCTCTCCCTCTCCTCCCCCTCCCTCTTCCCCTTCCCCTTCCCCCTTCTCTCCCTCCTTCTCTCCTCCCTTCTCTCCCTCCTTTCCCTCCTTCCCTTTCCTCCCCTTTCCTCCTCCTTTCCTCCTCCCCCTTTCCTCCTCCTCCCCCTCCCCTTTCCCTTTCCTCCTCCCTCCCCCTTTCCTCCTCCCCTCCCCTTTCCTCCTCCCTCCCCTTTCCTCCTCCCCCTTTCCTCCTCCCCCTTCCCTCCTTTCCTCCTCCCCTCCTTTCCTCCTCCCCTCCTTTCCTCCTCCCCTCCTTTCCTCCTCCCCTCCTTTCCTCCTCCCTCCTTTCCTCCTCCTCCTTCCCTTTCCTCCTCCTCCTCCCCTTTCCTCCTCCTCTCCCCTTTCCTCTCCTCTCCCCCCTTTCCTCTCCTCTCCCCTTTCCTCTCCTCTCCTCTCCCCTTTCCTCTCCTCTCCCCTTTTCCTCTCCTCTCCCCTTTTCCTCTCCTCTCCTCCTTTTCCTCTCCTCTCCCCTTTTCCTCTCCTCTCCCCCTTTTCCTCTCCTCTCCCTCCCTTTCCTCTCCTCTCCCCTTTCCTCTCCTCTCCCCCTTTCCTCTCCTCCCCCCTTTCCTCTCCTCCCCTTTCCTCTCCTCCCCCCTTTCCTCTCCTCCCTCCCTTTCCTCTCCCTCCCTTTCCTCTCCCTCCCTTTCCTCTCCTTTCCTTTCCTCCCTCCCTCCCCTCCCTCCCTCCCTCCCTCCCTCCCTCCCTCCCTCCCTCCCTCCCTTTCCTTTCCTCTCCCCTCTCCCTCCCTCCCCTGGGCTCAGTTTCAGGGCTATTGTGGATGTTGATGCTGGTGTGTGTGGGCAGGGATGTGATGTAGGTCTGTAGCGAGGGTTTAGCTGTACTGCCCAGGGAGGATTCAAGGGCTTGGAAGTGGAGGGAGTTTGGGCTGCTGTTACTCAGATGGAGCCAGAACTGGGTGATTCTTTTCTGGACGGGGATCAGCAGAGGCCCTCTCCCTAGTTCTGCTCTGCAGCCGTTGTTGGGGGCTTCTCTGTGTCAGTGCAGGAACTCTTTACAGAAGCGCAGGTGTGTGGTTTCTGTGGGAGTTTTGTCCCACTGCGTGTACTCTGTACTCCAGGTTGGGCCCCAGACTCCCATAAAGCAGAGTTGGTTGGATGATGTTGTCAACAGCTTCAGTAATAATTTGGTTGGGGGTTAAATGCGTTCAATTGTTTTTTAATAGTGTAGTACGCTCTGAGAGCTTTCTCTTTTAGTGTTTTGATTGCCAGTTTAAAGCTGCTGATGCACTTCATGTGAGTCCTAGGTAGTTGTACAAGATGCTGTGGTCTATTTGTTTGTTATTTAAGAAGAATTTTTTTTTTTTCTGGTTTTTTGTCTCTTTTTGTAAAATCCTGATTTTGGTTTTGTTCAGGTTGACCTCCATGTTGCTCAGTATGTCTTCAGTAGTGACAGGCTGTGCTGTAGAGCCTCCTGTGTGGGGGAAAGGGTGACTAAGTCATCTGCGTACAGCAGACTCTTCACTGTGGGGGGGTCCAGGGACAGGGCTGGGGTGGGCGCTTGCTCTAACAGACCAGGCAGATCATTGATAGAAACGCTAAGAGAGTGGAGCTGAGGCTGCAGCCCTGTCACACTCCTCTCTCCTGCCTAAAGGAACCTGTTTGTTGTCTATTTTTACTTTGCATTGTGTCTCCGAATACATGGATTTAATTGTCATAAACCTTTCCACAATTCCTGTTTGGAGCTGAGGATCTGATCAGGGCCGCTGTGTCTCCGCATCTCACTGAGGATCTGATCGGGGCCGCTGGCTTTCCTGGGCTTCAGTTTGGAAATGTTTTCTCTGATCTCCTCAATGGTAATGGGGGTGTCTAGGGGGGGTTGGTAAGCTTTAATTATTGCCTCCAGGGAGTTCAGTTTTATTCAGAATTTCCTTTTGCTGTGGTGTAAGGACTTCAGTTTGGATTCCTTTATATAGGTGTTGGAAATGTTCTGTCCAGGTGTGTCCATTTTGGATTGCTGTGGGGTGTGTCTTTTTGTTGGGTTTCAGTTTGTTCCAGGTTTGCCAGAAGGAGTTGTTGTCTATGGCCTCGTTGATCAGGGTCAGTGTGTGTTGCATGTGTCTGAGAGTGGCTCTGTATTCTCAGTTTGTGGTTAGGGTTAGGGAGCGGGTGTGTTTGTGTCTGAGAGTGGCTCTGTATTCTCTCAGTGTGTGGTTAGGGTTAGGGAGGTTTGTAGGGGGGTTACTATGGGTAGGTTTGGAGGTTTTCTTTAGGTAGAGGACAATTTGGCAGTGGGTCTGATAGGTAAGATTGTGGTCTAACTATCATTGCATTGATATCAATGACGTCTACATCTCTTATGGCGTAGTCTATGGCACTGCTGCCCAGTGGGGGGTTACACGTAAATCTGCCTAGAGAGTCGCCTCTCCTCTCCCGTTCACTATGCACAGGACTAGGCTTTTGCACAGCTCTAGTAGTTTCTTCCCACCAGTGTTTATCTGTCTGTTGTAGCTCTTTCTGGGTTTTAGTTGTGTTTTTATATGATCTCTAAATATGTGCCTGTTTCCCTCTGTGTGGGAATGAAGTCTAGTCCTCTACCTGTCCGGGCATCGAAGTCCCCAAACATGAGGGTCTTGCCCTGTGTCTGGAAGGGACTGTTTCGTGCTGAAGGGTGGAGAGGTGGGTCCCGGCTGGGGGAGTGGACGGGGTGGGGGGCAGGTACAGAGCACAGAGGAGCAGGTCTGTGTGCAGCTGGACCAGCTGTCCTGGTATTCTCAACACAGTGAGGGGCCTTTTTTCACAGGGGTGACGTGCTGGGCCACAGCAGCACCCCCCGCAGTGCCAGCCTCGCCTTTGTGTCCTGACTGCGGGCACACGGAGCTCATTGTAGCCTGCAGAACAGCGTGTCTCTGTTTCTCTATCCAGCCACGTCTCCAGCAGGATTAGAATGTGCTGTAGTTGGGTGTTGTGTATAAAACGATAAAATAACCATCGAAAACGCATCTATCAGTTCATTAATAGGACCATTTTTTATTCGGACCAGCAAAATTTAAATCTACAGTCTTATTCCTTGACTTTCCTTTGGTTCCTTGAAATAATAATTTAAAAAAAAAAACTCCCCGCCCACTACGCAGCACGTACATTTTCAGAGTAATAAGCGTGACAAAAAAAAAACCTAGAGAAGAGACTAGTTAGGCTGCATTTCAGGATCAGATTTTGCTAGTTAAATTTTGAATTGAATTTTAAATAATGCAATAATGCCGTCAGACGTTTGGAAGTTGTTGTTTTTTTTTTTTTTTTACAAAAGAACAAAATGGAAATGTAAAATGCGCTGTTTGTGGAGTTTTAATGAGCTTCTGTGGAAATACCACCAACCTGCGGGATCGTTTAGTAAGACAGCACCGACAAAACACAACAGCGGGAATACAAGTAAAAAACAGAAGGAAGCAACACATTCAGTGACAGCTTATTGTGGAAAGAAAGTGGATCCAAAAAGCGTCAGAGCAAAAGAAATAACAGGCCTGATGGTGGATGTTGTCACACAAGACATCAGACCTGTTAGTATAGTAGAGGGAGCTGCGTTTAAAAATCTGATTGTGAATCTTGCTCCGGGCTATGAAATGCCTGTCGAAAGACAATCTCCAAATTCATTACTCTGGATCACAAACGTGCAAAGGAAAAGCTTAGACAGGATTTAAGTCAGGGTGTAATTCAGTGTCCATCACTACCAATGTATGGACAAGCATGGCACAAGAAGCGTTTTTAACAGTCAACTGCCATTATATAAAGCAAAACTGGGAACTCGAGTAAAAAGTATTAGCGACACGAAAATACCACGAGACACACACAGCTGTGAATTTAGCAGAAGCGATCAATCAGATAAACGTAGAGTTTGATGTGGCTACAAAAGTAATAGCTTGTGTTTCATGACAACGCGGCCAACATGTGCAGAGCAATGTCTTTGCTTTCTGCAAGCGAGCGTGTTGTGTTACATTTTGGTAGTGTGGCGAGTGTGAGCTGTGCAGGGCACAATATAAATCTCTGCATTCAGAAAAGCATGGAGGATGTAAGACAAGTCCATACGTGGCAGCAGCAGAGACTGGTTGCACATTTTAAAAAGAGTGAGATGGCAACAAGTGCTTTAAATACGAAACAAACAGAAATGCTCAACACAGAAAAAGCACCACTCATGTTAATACAGGACCTACAAACAAGGTGGAACTCGGTTTATTATATGTTTGAACGCCTTCTTGAATTGAAATGGCCAGTTTATTGCTGTTTTGTCAAACCCAGATTTGACCAATAAGTCTGGCACAGCTACTTTAGATCTCACGACTGAGCAGTGGAAGCTAATGGCTGAGATACTATCTCTACTACAGCCATTCAAACTGGCTACAGTACTTTTGAGTGCAGAGAAAAACATTATGGCTAGTTCTTTGTACCCACTTGCAACAGGGATAAAACACAGGCTGACTGAAGCTCCTGATGAAGGGGAGACACAGTCTTCTTTAATCAACTGATTTGCTAATTCCAGTTACACAGAGTTTGAGAGATAAGCTAGTGCGTAATTTGTCTCAGCGATTTTGTTTACATCAGCTGAATGACCCAAGTAATGAGGTTATGCCGCTGCGTTTTGTGTCATTTCTTGACCCCACGATTTCGCCATCTGGATTTCCTATCCGAAGAGGCCAAAGCCCGCGTGTCTGAAGCACTGTCTTCCAAACTAGTGAGGCTGGTGGAGGACAACCTCGACAATGACAGAAATTGTGCCTGTACAAGTGAGTGCAGCACAGAGGACGTACCTGTTAAAAAAAAAAAACGAAGATCGAACAAGCAATGGAATTGTTACTTCGTGGACGGCAACAAACACACACTACTTCAAGAGATGACGATGTATGCTTCTGAAACTCCATTAAACATCAGCAAAGATCCCCTGATCTGGTGGAAAAATAACCAGACACGCGTTCCCAGCTAGCAGCCTTGGCAAAGAGCATGTTAAACATCAACATCGGTCCCGAGCGAGCGTGTGTTCAGCAAAGCAGGGATGCTTGAGAACAAACTGCGTTTTTCTTTGAAACCGGAGAATGCGGATGCCATAATATTTCTGAATAAAAACAGAAAATAAGCTCTTGAGAGAGCACAGACTTTGTTACGTTGGACTTGTAAATAGTTATTCTTGTGTTCCCCGTTGGAGTTTTTTCCTCTAATGTGGTTGCTGTCAAGACATCTTAAGGTAACACAGTAATATTTTTAATGTTTTATTAACTTTTTGTGGGGAACCTCGCCGACAGTGTGACTAGACATAAATAATTAGAAATGTGTAGTTTTAAGTTCAACTGGAGAAATATTTACTTTTCCTGATTAGATTTGATTAAAATTTATGTACTTATTATTTACACGTTTCTTTTGCGTTATGAAAAAAACGATGCATCGGGTCTTTATGAAAACGATGCCTCGATAGTAAAAAAAAAAAAAAAAACCCACTATCGTCCCATTTACAGTTTGAATCGATTAGTATGGCTACATGGATGAGGCCGGCTTTGTTGTGCTTTGATTACCCTGTTCCTGGGTGGTGATGGGGGATCTGGGGGGGTCGCCTGGGTCTGTGTACTGATCCTGCTCGATGTCGGCTGGGGCTTCGGGCGCTGTGCTGTGTGTTTTGGGCTGAGGCTGTCTCCTGTTTGTCACATTTGCTGACCGTGTCCTGTGTGTTGATAGACAAGGGGGACTCTGTCACAGCTCTCTGTGAAGGGATTTCACTTTGTTGTGAAGTTTCTTTTCTTCTTTTGGATGTCTGTTCGTAGTTAATTGATTTTCCATATATAAGTCGCTGGTAGATTTGAATTGCAGAATTCCTGCTATGTGTTCATGTCTTTTAATTTGTTTGAGTTGTTCTAATTGTGACCTCTGCGTGTGTATTTCTTCCTTGAGTTCTGTGAATGCACTGACACTCTCTCGCTGTGCTGGGGGACTCGAAGGGCAGCCGTGTGGGTGGGTGGTGTCACAGTCCGCTGGAGGAGAGCTTGATTAAGGGGAATGAGCTCTCAGTGGAGCAGGCTGTCTTCATTTCCCTGGATTGGGACTGTGCATTACTGTCAATGTTTATTGTGAGTACAGCCAGCGGCCTCTTCGCTCACACTAATGTGTGTTCCTTTACCGATCCCTGTTTCTGTGTGTTTTTAAAGTGCCAGCCCTGTCAAAGGCTGTTTTCCGATGCTCGCTGTACCGCGTGTAATGTTACATTACAAGATTGGTCTTCACTCTCTCGTTATCCGTTTCGGAAAAGTCAAGTGTTTTTTAATATCTTCGGATTCTCTCTTGGTTTTTAAAGTCTTTTTTATTTGTGTCCGTTTTTAAATCATTCGAGTACATTAATCTCAAAGCCGTTCTCTGAAATCTTCTGGAGCAAGCGGCTGGTAGCCTGTGTATCGAGAGTTCTCTCCATTTTGTGACGGCTTATTTATTTATTTTGTGGTTTTCATATTTAAATCTTACCTTCGATCGGTGTTCACTTTTTTCTCTGAGTTTTTAGAATGTTCAGTGTCTCATTTGTATAGTTATGTAATTATTTATTTATCTCAAACTGTTTCCAGTAAAATTAAAATTTCAGCATCATACTGCTGCTCACAATCTCTCTCTTTCTCTCTTCTCTCTCTCTCTCTCTCTCTCTCCCTCTCTTCTCTCTCCTTTCTCCCCCCTCTTTCTCTCCCCTCTCTTTTCTCTCCCCCTCTCTTTTCTCTCTCTCCCCTCAGCGGTATTGCCGTTCCTCTGATTGTCCCTCAGAGTCGTTCCGGTTCCTGGTTGAGGAGCGGATCCACTGCCTGCAGTCTGACAAAGTGAAATACACCCAGCGAGCAGAGTCCCTGCTGCAGCTGCCTGTGCCCCTGGAGCACGCCACCAACAAGGGTGAGGGGAGAGGGGGGGAGAGGGGAGGTGAAATACACCCAGCGAGCAGAGTCCCTGCTGCAGCTGCCTGTGCCCCTGGAGCACGCCACCAACAAGGGTGAGGGGAGAGGGGGGGAGAGGGGAGGTGAAATACACCCAGCGAGCAGAGTCCCTGCTGCAGCTGCCTGTGCCCCTGGAGCACGCCACCAACAAGGGTGAGGGGAGAGGGGGGGAGAGGGGAGGTGAAATACACCCAGCGAGCAGAGTCCCTGCTGCAGCTGCCTGTGCCCCTGGAGCACGCCACCAACAAGGGTGAGGGGAGAGGGGAGGTGAAATACACCCAGCGAGCAGAGTCCCTGCTGCAGCTGCCTGTGCCCCTGGAGCAGTAATGATCTTTACTAATATATATGTATGTACAGTGTATGTGTGTGCCTGTCTTGTTTCCTCAGAGGAGCTTAGTTGGGTGAGACTGTCTTTATTAATGGATCTTTCTCTCTGTGTTTTGAGTCTATGTGAATGTATATGTGTGGGATATACACTAGTCTCCAGCTAAGACAACAGCCCTCGGAAAGCAAGCAAAGTGTTCTCTTAGCCCAAGTGTTCAAGAAGACAGAGATGACCACGGTCACAATATGCCAAGGCCAATCACAATACGAATCAATAAATACAAATGTGCATCAACATATGAAATGGACTGAATAAGTAAGAGAAAAGCAATAGGCAAATGTGTGTATATAAACTATAATAATAAACTAACTGACAAACTGAATTAACACAGCACCTTACATACAGTAAAAATGCAGCAGCTGCTCTAGATTAATTGTGAATACGTATACAGGAGCAATATTCAAGACATGCACAAAATGATTTAACAGAATGTGAAGCAGCTCACCAGAACAGGAAACGCCAAATTTACGTGGTGACTTGGTGTCTGATTTCAGGTTTGTTTCAGGAGCTCGAACAATTTCCAACTTTTTGTAGCAAGAGAAACAGCGGCGCGTTTCGCTGTTAGCTTACATGTCACTTTGTAGCAACGAGGAGCTCTTGCGGAACTCAAAAGAATACAAAACGAGGCAACGACATGACGACGGTTAATAAACCAATCAGTGTGCCTCAAGACTCTCTGACAAGTCACATTTGAAAAGACTGAATAAACCATTTCAATTTAAGTTTGATGATGATAAGTTATCAGGTTACAAACAGTACTGTATCACTTGTGAACGAATCGCTAGCGGTGCCAAAAAGGTGTTCTTTAAAAGAAGTCCCTGTTCCTTTAGCCGGAGCATTTACAATGGGGAAAATCTGTTATAATGCAAGGGTGTTTTTTTAGGAGGTGTTCCTATATGCGGAGACTGCAATAGTATTATTATTATTATTATTATTATTATTATTATTATTATTATTATTTTTTTTTATTTTTTTATTTTTTTTTTTTTCCTCTCAGAGGAGCTGAGTGAGTACGAGCAGAAGAAAAAGGAGGCGGAGCTAGCCAAGGCCCCTCCCCCTGAGCTGGTGCGCGCTCATATCCCATTCGCTGCCTGTTTGAGCGCGCTCAGTGAGCCTGAGACCCTGGAGGAATTCTGGAGCTCAGCCCTGCAGGCAAAGAGCATGGCCAGCAAGTGAGATCAGTTATCAATAATCTATCAATAATCAATACCCCTCTGTGTGTGACTCTGCGCTGCAGGGCAAGAGCGTGACCAGCAAGTGAGAGGAATACTCCACAGTGAGTAATACTCCATGCTGCTGTGATTAGAGAGAATAGCTTGTCCTGTAATAATCAGTGATCAACAGTGACTGTGTCCTGTAATAATCAGTGATCAATACTGACTGTCCTGTAATAATCAATCATCAATAGGGACTGTGTTTTCTCTCCACAGGACCACACGCTTCGCCTCCTTCCCAGACTACCTGGTCATACAGATCAAGAAGTTCACCTTCGGACTCGACTGGGTCCCCAAAAAACTGGGTGAGGGGGTCCCCCTGTCTGTCGGTCACACAAAACAACACTGTGTTATAGCATGGACCCTCATACTGATGAGCAGACACGCGTTTGGGCTCTAGTGCCTTCATCAGTGTAACTAATACAACTGCAGGCCTGTGTTGGCTATCTTGGCTCTGGCTTCCATGTAGTTTGTGGGGCTCTCCCGTGGTGGAGCCGCCATGGCGCTGGTTTCACTATGTTTGGTTGTTTCAGATGTGTCGATCGAGATGCCGGACTCCCTGGATGTTTCCTCCCTCCGAGGGGCGGGGCTACAGCCAGGGGAGGAGGAGCTCCCAGACCTGGCCCCGCCCTCTCTCATTACACCAGACGTCGAGGTCAAAGGTAGCCTGGGTGGTTTCCTTAGCAACACAGAGGAAGACGATTCACTCTGCTCTCCACTGCTCTCCACTCCGAACTGTTAGTCTCTCTGTCTGTCTGTCCCTCTGTCTCCTTTGTCTGTCCCTGTCTCCTCTATTTGGGTTGTGGAAGCGGGGGGGACGTGGGAGCTGGGGTCCCGTGGCGGGGGGGACGTGGGAGCTGGGGTCCCGTCGCGGGGGGTACGTGGGAGCTGGGGTCCCGTCGCGGGGGGGACGTGGGAGCTGGGGTCCCGTCGCGGGGGGGACGTGGGAGCTGGGGTCCCGTCGCGGGGGCGTGGGAGCTGGGGTCCCGTCAGCGGGGGGCGTGGGAGCTGGGGTCCCGTCAGCGGGGGCGTGGGAGCTGGGGTCCCGTCGCGGGGGGACGTGGGAGCTGGGGTCCCGTATCTCTAATGTTTCTGTCCTCTCTGCTCTCAGCTCCTGTCCTGGATGAGTCTGTGATCACTCAGCTGGCTGAGATGGGATTCCCAGTGGAGGCCTGCCGCAAAGCTGTCTTCTATACTGGGAACACTGGGGCCGAGGCTGCCATGAACTGGGTGATGACTCACATGGATGACCCAGGTAAACCAGTCTGTGTGTCTGGGGTGGGGCCCCAGAAAAGCCCAGTGACTGGATTGGTACAATTGGGATTCGTTTCTCATATTTGTTTTTTTATGTTAATGAACTCCAGATTTCTCCGCCCCCTTGGTGCTGCCGGGTTTTAGCTCCGCCCCCACCGACATGCCCACTCCACAGGGCACTCCAGACCCGCCCCCTTCCGAGGAGCACCTAGCAACCATCATCTCCATGGGCTTCTCCAGAGACCAGGCCAGTAGGGCGCTGAGAGCCACAGTGAGTAACACAGAGAACTGCACAGAACTGCACTATACCTACACTGCACTGCACAGAACTGCACTATACCTACACTGCACTGCTCAGAACTGCACTGCACAGAACTGCACTATACCTACACTGCACTGCTCAGAACTGCACTGCACAGAACTGCACTACACCTACACTGCACTGCTCAGAACTGCACTACCCACACTGCACTGCACAGAACTGCACTACCCACACTGCACTGCACAGAACTACACTACCCACACTGCACTGCACAGAACTACACTACCCACACTGCACTGCACAGGACTACACTATCCACACTGCACTGCACAGAACTACACTATCCACACTGCACTGCACAGAACTACACTACCCACACTGCACTGCACAGAATGACACTACCCACACTGCACTGCACAGAATGACACTACCCACACTGCACTGCACAGAACGACACTACCCACACTGCACTGCACAGAACGACACTACCCACACTGCACTGCACAGAACGACACTACCCACAATTAGCAAAAGCACGTCAGCAGTTTAAATACAGTATACAGATGTCAATGGTGCTCACTGAGGACAATACATTAAAACAAATCCTCGTGGGTAACCAGCTGCTTATATGATCTCGATTACGTTTACTCAAGGCTGCAGAATCCTATTTCACAACAGTATACTTAAAGCGATCGTCTCGTGAGGGTGCCTAGTGCTGCCGTGCGGTGTTACATGTAATGGCCTTTGAATTAAAATGACATCACAGTACAGTATTTTACTGTCAGGACTACCACTGCATTTAAGCATCTGTGGCTTACTTGTTTTCTGTTGCGATGCAAATCTCGCAGTTTTTCATCAAGTGGAGATGCAAAGCTCTGCAATCCTCCCCTCCCCTCCCCTCCTCCTCCTGCGCCAATCCCCCTCCTCCTCACCGCAATCCCCATCCTCCTCCTCCTCCCGCCAATCCCCTCCTCCTCCTCCTCCCACAATCCCCCTTCTCCTCCTCACTGCTTACAATCCCCCTCCTCCTCCTCACCGCATTCCCCTTCTCCTCCTCACCGCACCACAATCCTCCTCCTCACCGCGCGCAATCCCCATCCTCCTCCTCCTCACCCCACCGCAATCCCCCATCCTCCTCCTCCTCCTCACTGCGCGCAATCCTCTTCCTTCTCCTCACCGTGCCGCATTCCCCTTCTCCTCACCGCGCCAATCCCTCCTCCTCCCCTCCCCTTCTCCTCCTCATCGGCGCAATCCTCCTCCTCCTCCTCACCGCGCCAATCCCCATCCTCCTCCTCCTCACCGTGCATAATCCCCCTTCTCCTCACCGCGCGCAATCCCCAGCCTCCTCCTCCTCACCGTTCCATAATCCCCTTCTCCTCACCGCTGCAATCTCCCCCTCCTCCTCGTCACAGCCGCAATCCCCTCCTCCTCCTCACCGCGCCCGCCAATCCCCATCCTCCTCCTCCTCACTGTGCCGCATTCCCCTTCTCCTCACTGCACTAATCCCCCCTCCTCCTCCTCCTCCTCCTCCTCACCGCAATCCCCCCTCCTCACCGCGCCGCTGTACTCATTATGTGTTCAATGAATGTGTATTCACTTTATTGAAACAGATTTTCACTAACAGAGAACACAAAAAACATACCTGCACAATGCAGTGGCGCAGTCACGTTTGATTACAAACACTGCAGTGTTTCCTGCATCCTTGTACGATCCACATTGTGTACGTGCTTAATTACGCGAGGTGTGATCAAATTCAAAAACAGCTTATTGGCTGTACACGTCAAGGTTTAATCTATACTAAGGTAAACAAAATTAAATTTAAACTGAAACAATCATAGCTAATCTCCTATTTTTTTTACTGAAAAATTCATTCTCAAAACTCACCAGTGTGTAGCATTTAGCTGTTTTATACCCTAAAACAATTCTTGGGGGAACCCCCCGGACCCCCCGAGATGTCCGCTACTCAAGTACTACTCAAAAAAAAATGTCAAGGTTGGCAGGTCTGCACTGCACTGCTGTACACTGCACTGCTCTACACTACTCTAGTCTGCTTATACTACTCTGCACTACACTACACTGCTCTACACTACTCTACACTACACTGCTCTACACTATACTACACTGCACTGTTCTACACTGCTCTGCACTACACTGCTCTAAGACTGCTCTGCACTGCTCTGCTCTGCACTATACTGCACTGCTCTACACTATACTGCACTGCTCTACACTGCACTGCTCTACACTATACTGCACTGCTCTACACTGCACTGTTCTACACTGCTCTACACTATACTACACTGCACTACACCACTGCTCTACACTATACTACACTGCTCTACACTGCACTGCACTGCTCTACACTGCACTACAATACTGTGCAGCAGCGGGTTGTGGGAGATGTAGTTGAGGTGTCTCTTCTGCTGTCCTCTCTCAGAGTAACTCGCTGGAGAGAGCAGTAGACTGGATCTTCAGCCACATCGACGATCTGGATGCGATGGACATTTCAGAGGGACGCTCTGCAGCCGAATCTGTCTCCGAGTCTGTCCCTGCTGGACCCAGAGTGAGGGACGGAGAAGGGAGTGAGTACAGAAACCAGTGTGTGTTTGTGTGTGTAGCAGTGTGTGTGTCTAGCAGTGGGGTGTAGTAGGGTGTGTGTGTGTGTGTAGCAGTAGGGGGGAAGCAGAGTGTGTGTGTAGCAGTGTATTGCTGTGTGTGTAGGAGTGTGTGTAGCAGTGTATTGCAGTGTGTGTGTGTAGTAGTGTGTGTGTGTGTAGCAGTGTATTGCAGTGTGTGTAGCAGTGTATTACAGTGTGTAGCAGTGTGTGTATAGCAGTGTATTTCTGTGTGTGTGTGTGTAGCAGTGTGTGGAGCTGTTTAGCAGTGTGTGTGTAGCAGTGTATTACAGTGTGTGTGTGTGTGTAGCAATGTATTGCAGTGTGTGTGTAGCAGTGTGTGTGTGTAGCAGTGTGTGTGTGGCACTAGCTGTCAGCCTCTCAGCGTCTCGGTTTCTTTCAGAGTACGAGCTGTTTGCCTTCATCAGTCACATGGGCACCTCCACCATGTGTGGGCACTACGTGTGTCACATCAAGAAGGAGGGCAGGTGAGTCCTCTCTCTCCCTCTCACACTCACTCGATTCAAGCAGGGTGGCTGGTTGGGATTTTAAAATCACCAGCTTTATTAACATTATCACTGGTCCCCTTTAAAGGAGTACTAACCAATGCTTTTGATCCCTCTCTCTTCCTTCCTCTTTTCAGATGGGTGATTTATAACGACCAAAAGGTTTGTGCCTCTGAGAAACCTCCAAAAGACCTGGGCTACATCTACTTCTACCAGCGAGCGAGCAGCTAGAGGGGAGAGGAGTGGAGGGGGAGGGACACAGAAACACTACAAGGCAGGGGGTGCATGTCCCTGCAGGTTTCTCAATGTCTTCAAACACTGTGGAGTTCTGTGAATGTCTCAAACCGCTCGTCCGATTGTGATGAAACGTGTGTGCGGGGGGTGGGGGTGTGTATCTGCAGGGTGTTAAAGATCAATTCAAGTATGGATCTAAAACGTTTATAAAACTTTACATAGTGTGTGTGTGTGTGTCCCTATCCCTTTGTGTCTGTCTGTGTGTCTGCCTCTGTCTGTGTGTCTGCGTGTCTGCCTCTGTCTGCGTGTCTGCCTCTGTCTGCTTGTCTGTGTGTCTGCCTCTGTGTGTCTACCTCTGTCTACGTGTCTGCCTCTGTGTGTGTCTGTCTGCAGAGTGTTATAGATCAATTCAAGGATGTATCTAAAACGTTTATAAAACCGACCATGATAATGTTTGAATAGATCATTGTGTGGGGAAGGGAGAGTGTTGCTATAGATACATTTATTCAGATATTATGGTCTGTGTTCTCTCAATCACTCTCCCCCTCTCCTACCCAAATCCCTTGCGACCTCCTCCTCCAACATGCTGCCTATTTGCTGCTGCAGCTGTGATGTCATCACTTGGCCAGCCAATCAGAATGTTCCTGTGGGTTTTTTCCTTTGTTTTTTGTTTTGGTGTGTCTGCAAATAAGTAATGAGATTTCAAGTTTAAAAACAAGTGAAAAAAAAACCCAAATTGAACTTTCTTCTGAAATAAACTTTGCTGTTTAAACTGCGATTGCTCTACCTGTGCTTGTATTAACAGAGTAACATCAAGGGAGTACAGGGGGCGGGGGTAATGCTTTCGAGAATCAAAAGGTAGATAAATTATGGACATTGACAAAATGTTTTTGGTTTCTTTTTATCACTCGATCATTTATATCTTGACCATGACACGCTTAAGTGACTATGACTGAAGCATATGCACTTAATCACCTAATTAGTGAGACAGTTGATTGGACACTGGATAGGGAGTGATTTCAGCTGTTGAATTGCAAGCTTGAATAAAAGCAATAAAGAAAATCACCTGCGGTGGGATGGGGAACCAACTGCAGGGGCTCAGCGCACACTCCCTGGAGTGCGGGGGCTCGGCGCACACTCCCTGGAGTGCGGGTGCTCGGCATCACACTCCTGGGACTGCAGAAATCATTGGGAAGAAAGGAAGAATGGAGAAAGCACGGGTTCTATCGCAAGCAGGGCAGGGCAGGGCGAGCCTGTACTGCCACCCGAATCACAGGAAGCATCAACACTGGACTGGAGGACAATACGCAGCACACTGTACACTACAATACACAGCACACTGTACACTACAGTACACTGCAATACACAGCACACTACACTACAATACACAGCACACTGTGCAATACAATACACAGCACACTGTACACTACAATACACTGTACACTACAATACACTACAATACCCTGCCTCTTCTCCAGTGAATGTGGGCTTTACTCATTTCTGACCAGGCTGATCATTTAGCAGTCCACCAAAAATAAAATATATTCTGTAGTTTCAATCTCCATAGTTTTCTATATTATACACAGCAATGATTCAGACAGTTCCCCTGAGTTTCAGTCTCCATAGTTTTCTATATTAGACAGCAGTGACACCAGCAATGATTCACAGTCCCGAGTTTAAATCTCCGCCTTTACTCCCGTCACGCTGTGCGCAGAGAGTTATGGGATATAAAGAGAGCTCGGAGAAGTGTTTCTATGGAGAGTCAATGGATCCACTCCATTTCATCTGTCAATATCTATAAACTATAATCCAAAGGTAATGCCAGGGGTACCATTACTAATTAAAAAATAAATCAAGTAAACTAAACATATTGCATTGGTGTGTTTTTTTTTGTTTTGTTTTTTTTTAAGCATCTTGATCGTGTTGATATAATTCTCCACTTATTTTAAATAAGGTAAAGTATGGTTTATATTTTAACCATTTAATTTTATGAATATGGTATTTCCCCCAAATAGTCCAAGATGAATCACATGTAATATCCTGTTTCATATCATGCAACCTTTGAAAACTAAAAAAATCTCAACACCATCAAATCTCACTTGTTTACCAAACATTGTCAGTAAATAATGCTGCATATCAGTCCAAAAAAAGTGATATAAACACATTGATGAAACACAGCTTCTCTCTCAGCATTACAGAATCCAAGACGCGTTTTGTAGGGTAGACCTATGAACAATGGTATACTTCTCTCATTGGTGAGACAATACCTATTCTTCCAAAGCCTCATCCAATCTAGATAATTCAATACTGAGCTCCAATAAGAACTTGCAGAAGAATTGCAGCACCATTACATAGAGCTGCATGTGCTTCTGCCACACTGATGAGGAATTGCAGCACCATTACATAGAGCAGCATGTGCTTCTGTCACACTGATGAGGAATTGCAGCACCACTGCCTAGAGCTGCATGTGCTTCTGTCACACTGATGAGGAATTGCAGCACCATTACATAGAGCAGCATGTGTTTCTGTCACACTGATGAGGAATTGCAGCACCATTACATAGAGCAGCATGTGCTTCTGTCACACTGATGAGGAATTGCAGCACCACTGCCTAGAGCTGCATGTGCTTCTGTCACACTGATGATGCAGTAGTTGTACATCACCTAAATATATGTTGTTTGAAAGTTTTTAAAAAGCCTGTATTAAGAAAATGTTCATTTCTTCGAGCTAAAGGAGTTTCTCGAGTTGCATGAAAGACTACAGCAAACTCCGACAGTAACAGATTTTGACAGTTCTACAGGTCGTTTAACAGTTCTAATGGACTCACCAGCACAATGTTATTACCATGCATCTCTGGAAAAACAAAGGCCCGTTTTTACGTCTTATATCAGAGTTGAGTATCTTGTACAATATCTTTGACAGCAGTGAGATACAGAGTGTGGGTGGGGCTGGACAAATCTTGTGGTTTTAGTGTAGAAAGAGCGAAATATGTGAAACGGAGACATTTGGGATTTAAAGCAAAGTATGTAACCCATGAAAAAGTTATTATGAAAATGACTTGTAATCTGTTCTGCGCAAAGTCCAATACAATAACGTGTTTAAACTTGAATTTCCATACAATTAGTAGTGGTTGTGTCACAGGTGGGGTGACCTGAGAGAACCTTGATGATAATACCTATGTAGCTGACAACTACGCCACCTTGTTTTTAATAAGGCAAGGACCTTAGTAACCGAATGAATGAAAAAAAAAAAAAAGACCACACTAGGGAATGCCAATGCCAAAAACAGAACAGAAAAAAAAGCAAAAATCCACAGCACACTAAGGCAATCCCCTCCTGTCGGTCACTGGCTCCGAGAAATAAAAACATAAAAAACAAGGTCCATATAAAAACATCAGTCACAGACGAAACACAAAGATGGGACAAACAGAAAGAAATAGTCGGGGGTAAATCCCATGCTCCCAGGGTCTCCCCCTCCAACTCGCTTGGTCCGTAATCAGACTCCTCATCGCTGGTAGGACAGCCGCTCTCTGCTGGACCTCTCCCGGCTGATCGACCACCACCCCGAAGAACCTGCGACCAGAAAGCGGGGTAAAGAAAAAGGGGGCCATCAGGAACTGTACCACAGCTAAGTAAATCACTACTTCCACCCAGAAGCTCTGGTCACTTTCAGCCAGTCTTTCACTTCCCGTTTCTCTCCTCTCTCCCACGTTCCTACCACGCCCTCGGACCTTGCCCCATTCTCTGTGTACTACCACCATGCCCAACCTGGAAGCTAGACTGGAAAACCTGGAGGTAAGGTAAGTAACAAACCGTAGGCCTCGAATACACCCAGAAGGGCAGTACGGGGCCAACCAGCGTAGTCAGTAGTTTTCTTTTTTTTCCTGCAATAAAAAAAAAAAAAAAAAAAGTGGGGGGACTAGGAATTTGTCCGTCTGTGTAAACAATAACATAAGTAATCCTTCTTATTTCTTCCAGTGCGAGTAGAATTCAAAATATAACCCCTCTCCCAGATCCATGGGGAGAAAAGCCCAGGTGTCCAAAAGCTGGGACACCAACCAATAACCCGTATCTTGTTCCAGAAACAGTCCAATAACAAAAGCGAGTGAACAAAAGAAAACAGAAAAAATTAGTGTCCAAATTAAATCAACAATAAAAGTAACAAAAAAAACCATGAATGTGAATCCCTTTGTTTTTTTTTTGTTTAGATAAGATAGCTGTTAGTTATCATATATAGTAACAGCCACAAAATACAGCCTTCCGTCCTATACTGTCCCACACAAAAAGACAATTAAAAAAATAAATAAAAAAAAATAGTTTTTCCAAACCCGTTGGATCCAATGATTGAAACTCTGGCCAGTTCCCTCAGCAACATTCCAGCCAGAAAAAAATAATTCAGCAAACAGTCGATTTCCCAAGATGATTCCTCCAAGGTCGTCCCGTCCCGTCCCGTCCCGTCCCGTCCCGTCCCGTCCCGTCCCGTCCAGTCCAGTCCCGTCCAGTCCAGTCTTCTATTTCCTGCCTCTACCTCTCTTCCTTCCTGTCTCAACTCCCTGCCTTATATAGTCCCACCTGGAGCGCCATTGGCTGTGGCACTAACCAGACGGGGCTTCCTGTTGTTTGGCAGAACAGCACTCTGTCCATGAATCAGCACAGCAAAAAAAACAGCAGGGGTTTAAGAGGAACAGATTCCACACAATTTAAAATATACAATAAACACACAGGAACCCATTAAAATTTGTCACTTGTGACAGTTGCATATTCATTTAAGTCACTGTTCAGGTGAAAATACTGAAGTCTGGAAATAATATTAATGTCTTAATATTCGTTATATACCTTTGGACAAAAATATAAAAACACATGCCACATATAGCACACCCTTTCCAGGGAGTAGCTGATTCTGAAATCATACTTGTCAGATTTCTAACATAGCACACTACAGCTCAGTACAATACAGCACAGCACAATACAGCACAGCACAGCACAATACAACACAATACAATACAATACAATACAGTACAATACAGCACAATACAACACAATACAATACAGTATAGCACAGTACAATACAATACAATACAATACAATACAATACAATACAATACAGCACAGTACAATACAATACAACACAGTACAATACAATACAATACAGTACAGCACAGTACAACACAATACAATACAGTACAATAAAATACAATACAGTACAGCACGGTACAACACAATACAATACAGTACAGCACAGTGCAATACAATACAATACAATACAGCACAGTACAATACAATACAACACAGTACAATACAATACAATACAGTACAGCACAGTACAACACAATACAATACAGTACAGCACAGTACAATACAATACAATACAATACAGTACAATACAATACAGCACAGTACAATACAATACAATACAACACAGTACAATACAATACAATACAGTACAACACAATACAGTACAGTACAGCACAGTACAATGCAATACAATACAATACAATACAATACAATACAGCACAGTACAGTACAATACAGTACAGCACAATACAATACAATACAATACAACACAGTACCGCACAATACAATACAACACAATACAATACAGTACAGCACAGCACAGTACAATACAGCACAGCACAATACAGCACAGCACAGTACAATACAATACAATACAATACAATACAATACAATACAGTACAATACAGTACAGCACAATACAATACAGTACAATACAATACAATACAGCACAGTACAGTACAATACAACACAGCACAGCACAATACAACACAATACAATACAGTACAGTACAGCACAGTACAATACAATACAGTACAGCACAATACAATACAATACAGCACAATACAATACAGCACAGAACAACCCAGCCCAGCACAGTGCAACGCAATGTAACGCAACGCAGCTTCACTCCTGTAGGAATTTGGGGCTGGCGTTATCATTGAGGAACAGTCACATATCCCTCATGAACAATTAAAAAATATATATATTGATAGATATTTGTTGCCTTTAAACTCGTACGTAAATAGAACAACTTTACATACAAATCCGTGACGTCACTTTGCAAGAACATGCTCAGTATCAACGAAGAAGCCACGCCCCTTACTGTGTAAGGAACGCGCCACTCCATACTCTCCAATCAGAGCCGTGACATATATTCCAAACCACCATTTGTCTCCTAATAAGGAGATTCAGGCGGGGTTTATGCAGGATACTCCAATGAGAACCCATCTCATGGCGGACCTCCAATCAAAGGCGGAGAGGGCGGGTCAGTGAGGTATAAGTATTTTTACTGCAGCGTCTCAGTGACTCGGCTCCTGGATTCCAGTGTTGTGCTCAAGGTTAGTCTCTCGCAGACATTCAGGCATAATGGCTCCTACAAGGAAATTCTTCGTGGGTGGAAATTGGAAGCTGAACGGTGATAAGAAGAGCCTAGGCGAGCTGATACACACCCTGAACTCCGGGAAAATCAACGCCGACACGGGTGAGCTGGACCGCTACATTGTGATGTTGATGAACGGAACAGACTCATTATTTGATATATGAAAAACAAATGCTGTACTGTTACATTTTGGGTGCTGGGTTGAAACGGGCTTTCTTTTCACAGACAGTTAGCAGGCGGCTCTGTTCTGTTTGCTAATGGCGCTCCTCGTGTTGGTGCAATTGAAAGGTCATGTACCGCGAGCGGAGTCCTGCATCGTTCACGCACACTTCCGTTCAGAGCAGCGAGTCTGTCAGCACTGAGCAGTCGTGCTCTAGAAACGGCGCTTATTCACATTGTGTGGCAGTACTGTGGTGCACATCATGTGTTTGCATTGTGAAATCTGAGTGTTGCAATCAGTCCAATAAGATTCAGCTGTAACATTTATATGATGAAAGGCAATGTTGTGCTTTTAGAAATTGATTTATAATGGGGGTTTTAACCATGCCCCTTAAACGCATTCAGTTGTGTACTAGCATTGTTTTGTGTGTCAGCACGTTTATTCCGTGCAGTGTGTTTGAACAGCTAGCGGGCGTGTCCGGCTGTACAGCGAGCTGCTTGATTTTCTGTCCTGGATTCCTAGTGTGTTTAATGTGCAACAGCTCCTTGCGACAGAATTCCTCAGACTGAGTAGTAAGCGCCCTCGGGTAACCTTGCCTGCTAATCGATTAGTCTATCAGTCTGTGTGTATTTATAACCCTGCAGTGAATAAGTCATCTTGCAGCTGCAAGTCAGAGGGAAGGGTATTTGTGTGTGTGTGTGTGTGTGTGTGTGAGTGCACGTAGCTGATGGGCGCGGCGTGTCTGTCTCCAATTAAAGACGCTTTACTGGCATGACCAAATTTAAAGTTTTGCCAAAGCAATTAAACAAACATCAATACAAACCGCTGACCCCCATAACCCTCCCCCTAAAAGACCCTTCCATCTTGTGTGCAAGCCCACCTCTCCTTTCTCTCTCGTTTGTTTGCTTTCTTGCATTGACAGACTCGCATCATCCTAGTTGAAGATGTCCACAATCATGAAGATGTTCTTCCCAGCATTGCTAGACAGAATTCTTTTCTCATCTTTTGGAAGCTTGTTTCCAGGTCGCTTACCCTAGGATAGTTAATTAGTTTTGTAGATGCTGGCTTTTCTGCGGTTTTCCGATGGATGGTTGATATGTAATCTGATTTAATGCTGGCTCTTATGGTGAGGCTGAAATCTAAAAATGACACGTTTCTTGTCAAAACCTGCCCATCTGTGAAGTCAGGTAAGATATTAAATGGCAGTTGTACAAACGGCTGCATTTAGAGACCCCGCGTTGACCTCGTTGGAATCCAGACTGCTCTGTAACCTTTCAGAATTACCTTTTAACCTTTTTGTTTTAGAATGCTGTGTAACTGGAACTCGGACTTGAACTTCAGTCTGCCAGGAGAGGCTAGAAATAGAAAGCTTTGAAAATGTTGTGAGTCAGTGAGCTTACTGGACTGCCAGAGCTGGGTAAGGTCAGCACTGCCCCCTTTTAAATCTGTGTTAACCATCTTTCAAATCTCTTGCTGCCTCTCTTTTATTCACATTATAACGGCCCCCCTTTTTAAGGACCCAGAGTTTTCAGTGGCATGCTCCCCCAGGACCATGGTGTTTGACTTCCTATAAAAATGAACAAATGTTTGGTGGTGGGTTTTTTTTTTTTTATACAATAGCATCTTCAGGTATTGTCATTTTATTCAGAACTCTGCAGAACAGTCTTCAGAAACCAGAACTCCCCCATGTATTTTCAAAAAACATATATTGTTTGTACAATTCATTAGATTTTAGGCTTTCAGAGAAGTGTGTGTGTGTGTGTGTGTGTATATATATATATATATATATATAATATATATATAATTTGTATATTTGCTGATAACTGGCTACATTTTTTGATCTCAATCTGAAATGGATCAGTGTGCGCAGCCTTGTTGTCGCTCATGTGATTTTGAAGGTTGAGGTGCAATGTTGGGTCTGTACAAAGATACATTTTCAAAATAGAACACAGTACAACATGGCAATCCAAACGCGGGAAGCAGCATCTTCAGAAACAGGAACCATTTATTAATCAGGAACCGTAACATCCAAGTTCTACCTCAACGGACGTGTTCTGCAGAATGCTTGAATTCAGCTCTGCAGACAGTGTGTTTCACAATGCTTGAGTTCAACTCTGCAGGCAGTGTTCTGCAGTGCTGCCCAGTGCTGTGCTGGGAAATCATAGGGGAGGGGGGGTTCCATTTATTGACTTTTTGGATTTGCAATGTTTAATGACAAATTTCAGATACTAATGTTGCAAATACATCATTGCAAATCATGTTTAAGAAATATGGTTTCCTTTTTTTTTTTTTTTTTTTTTTAGAACTGTTTAGTGTCTAAACACAGGTACCATGATAGTAATAATGCACACATTTTTATGTAGGAGTTTTAAAGCTAAAACTCTGAGTTGGTTCACTTAACTGTTAACTGCCACATCTATTCTGAATTCCATCAAGATTAGTTATTGCAGGTTTGTTTTAATAGGAGACTCCTTTCATCTTTCCTTGTACTACAAAAAATACTTCATTTGCAGCAGACCTTTTTATGGCAGTATTTTCAGTGTAGAAAATGTACGGACAGTCTAAGTGCCGCAGTAATGATGCTGCTATATTTTAGTGCCAGTGGTTTCACTCCTTCAAGCTACCTGCCTATAGCATAAATCAAGGCTACCTACCTACCCTATCTCTTTTTTTTTTTTTTCCCCCCCCAGTGTAACCTGAACCACACAGTATCTGCCAGCAATGATTCATCGAGTCGTCTTGCTATCTTCAAATGAGATTGTGTAGAACTGTGTTCTATTGTGTGCACATCAAGTTCTGTATGTTAGCGGTAAACACACATAGGGCTCTAAATGGGCAAGACCAACCTGGGCTTCAGTTCAGGACAACGTGTCGGATGCTGTGTAGTTTTGCTCAGGATTCATATATAAAGCTAATTTTATTGGCCACAGAAGTTTAAATTAATCTTTGCATCACCTAGAATTTTAGGATTGAGACATTTTATTTTTATTTAAAAAAAAAAAAAAAAAAAAAAAGAAACCTATCGTTTTTGAAGTCTACTGGCTGCCATAATAGTAATACAGTATTCATGTTAGAAAAAGTCACATTTTTCAGTTTGTCAGTACTGTGAAACTACAGTGGTGTGTAATTTAATTGTTAGCATAACATTCAACGTTCTGAAGCTACAGGAGTTCATTCCATAGTGTGATGCAGCCAGAGCTGTAGATTGGAGCCTGTGAGGACACAGGCATTGGCGCTTATCACTTGTCCATGGGACCATTTTTGTTCAATTCATAGTAAATATTCTACTCCGTTCAACATCAAACTAAACTCTGAAATCTTGTTCCAGCTTGTAACCTACACAATGCAGAGGTGCAGCTGCATCCCTAGATAAAGCTTACTGACTTTCTGAAGCCTAAATCTGGGACCTGTCAATTTGCAGATCCAGGTTCCCCTGTGTTCTTTCAATGAACTTTTTTCCTTGCCTCTGTTTAATGTGTGTGTGGAGCTTGTTTACAAGAGCCCCTGTCCGCCGACTCTCGGGGAAACAATGCTGGCCGGGTAGGCAGAGTTGTTTGTTGCTCATCTCTGTGTGTTTCAGACGTGGTGTGTGGCGCTCCCACCATCTACCTGGACTTTGTGCGCTCCAAGCTGGACTCCAAGATGGGCGTGGCGGCTCAGAACTGCTACAAGGTGGCAAAGGGAGCGTTCACTGGGGAGGTCAGGTGAGTGAGTCTCCACGGCGCTGCGCAGTGTCCCAGGAGCGTCTCCACTGTGACACACACAGAGCAGCAGAGCTCCAGGACTGCAATGCTTCCTCACCGGAGCTCTGGTGGCTTTGTTTTGTACATTTTTAAAAGCGATTTGTGAGTAACTGATTTATTTCTTCTTTCCTCTCAGCCCGGCGATGATCAAGGACTGCGGGGTGTCCTGGGTCATTCTGGGGCACTCGGAGAGGCGCCACGTATTTGGGGAGTCTGACGAGGTGAGCTGGGATTGTAGGGTACCCAATCTTTATATCTGCTAATCTTCTGTATCGGTAAGAGCATTGCTGTGTTTTGCTCAGATGTCGTTTTAATTTTGGGCCCCCCTGTGTCATAGCTGATTGGCCAGAAGGTGGCGCACGCCCTGCAGGAGGGCCTGGGGGTCATCGCCTGCATCGGGGAGAAGCTGGATGAGAGGGAGGCTGGCATCACTGAGAAGGTGGTGTTTGAACAGACCAAGGCCATTGCAGGTGAGAGGGGAGGGGAGCATCTGACGAGGTGCTGCTCCAGGGGGAGGGTCTCTGACGAGGTGCTGCTCCAGGGGGAGGGGGAGCGTCTGAGGTGCTGCTCCAGGGGAGGGAGCGTCTGAGGTGCTGCTCCAGGGGGAGGGGAGCGTCTGAGGTGCTGCTCCAGGGGAGGGAGCGCCTGAGGTGCTGCTCCAGGGGGGAGGGGGGAGGGGGCGGCTGCTTGTTCTCTCACTCTAACCTCCCTCCTCCCTCCTCAGACAATGTGAAAGACTGGAGCAAGGTGGTTCTGGCTTATGAGCCGGTGTGGGCCATCGGAACCGGCAAGACCGCCAGCCCCCAGCAGGTGAGTGGAGCTCCCTATAGAAAGGTACGGGGTGGGATGGGAGGTGGATGTAGTGCTGCTGTCTAACACCTCTGCTTGTCCAGGCTCAGGAGGTGCATGAGAAGCTGCGGCAGTGGCTGAAGACCCACGTGTCGGAGGAGGTGGGCGGAGCCGTGCGCATCATCTATGGGGGTGAGTCGGGGGCGGTCAGTCAGTTCTCAGAAGGGGTGAAGGACGGGATACCAGAATATTCAGCAAGTGAGGGTTCTGAGTGATCCAGCCCTCGTTGCTGTAATTCTCTAAATCTGTCCTGTGTTGACATGAGCTCCTCTGCGGGATGCACGGAGTCTGATCTGCTCCGGCCAGGACTGTGTGCCCCTCTTTGCATGGGGCGGGAGATTGGGGCTGCTGTAGTTGAATGGAGACTAACTCAATCTCGCTCTCTGTCTGGCTCGCTCGCTCTCTCTCTCCAGGCTCTGTGACAGCGGCTACCTGTAAGGAACTCGCCTCCAAGCCCGACGTCGACGGTTTCCTTGTGGGCGGGGCATCGCTCAAACCAGAGTTCATCGACATCATCAACGCGCGCCAGTGAACTTCTAAAACGCATGCAGCTTCCTGTCTGGCAAGATGGAAGATCCCCTGATTTTTTTGATGTTTCAAATCTTCAGTTGTTTCAAAACATATGAATTGTTTCGCCTGTGTTCTTGGTTTCCTGTAACTGTTCAGCTGTAAAGTTCACGGCGACACAGGTGTACTGTTGGTATTTACTGTAAGTTTTTCCTCTTGGTGAAACCTCCACTGTAGTTTGTCACTTTCACAGTGGTTGTATTTTTTCCACCAATGTTGCCACCCTTCATAGCCTTTGTGCTACTGGTTACCTGAATTGTCACATGCCTGTTCTGTTCAATCTAGCCAATAAACAAACCCTAGGAACACAACTCTGTTTCTGTGTCTCTTTAAAGAAGAGCGGTCCCAGCATTCACGCCCATTTAAACAGAGCTGTCCCAACATTCACACCCCCCTTCAACAGAGCTATCCTGACATTATCACACGCTGTGGCTGCTGATTAGAACAGATGCAGTGCAGAAATAATCATACAATGAAAACTGTAATTTGGTTTGGAAAAAGGGATTTCTTTTATTTGTAAAACTCCTGCTCTGGCGACCAAACAATAATCCTCCGGCAATACACACCAATGTGTAAAACACGGAAGGAAACTATAGTGGTTTGCAGACCAAATAATACACGTTATCCGCCCCACAATAATACTATACACAGGCACCAGTCGGGGTGCATGCAGTCGAGCTCCGGGTGGGTGATAACAATAGAACAGTGATTGTGGTGTTGTTCCGGGTAGTGCTGGCCCAAGGCGACCGCTCCGGAGATGTGTTAGCCGTCTAGTGAATTTACAAACACAAAAGACGATTGCTAACAGTGCTATAAACAAACCAAACACTCATGAACTCTTCCGGTCCTTCCAGTTCCGTGTCACTCTAAACAAGCGAAGGAAAAGATTTATGATTCTCTGTCCCCTTTATGCTATCACGCATGACCAGTGGAGCTGTCTCTACTGTCTGCAGCTGCTACGTTGTTCCCTTACGGGTCAATACGTTCCTGAAACGGAATCTTGCCTTCTTCCAGACTGACCGACTTCCCGGCCCGGGGAAAGAACTGTCAGGCCAGCCCGTCCAAAGACTTCCCCTTTCGCTGCTTAGCACCCTCACAGGTCGGGAGGGAGATTTACAATCAAAACTCATATTTCTGTCACACACCCCCTTCAACAGAGCTGTCCCAGCATTATCACACCCCCTTTAACAGCTGTCCCAGTATTCACGCCCCTTCAACAGAGCTGTCCCAGCATTATCACACCCCCTTTAACAAAGCTGTCCCAGCATTATCACACCCCCTTTAACAAAGCTGTCCCAGCATTATCACACCCCCTTTAACAGAGCTGTCCCAACATTCATGCCCCCCTTCAACAGAGCTGTCCCAGCATTGACTGGGAAACCTAGTTCCAAAGCCAGGGTTTTGAGGAGCCACGACATTCAGTCTGTAGAACCTAGTGAAGGTATGGGGAGTAGCCCACACCGCTGCACTGCAGAGGTTATGCTAGTGGGATCACAGAACCAACTAAAAGGAAATGTGGGATTACATGAGCTCGACCCTTGCAGTCTCATCAAAACTTGAACAAGAAATCAAGAGTTTGGGGTTCATCTTTGATCTTGATCTCTCATTACTCATATTAGGGAAGTTACAAAAGTATCCTTTTACCATTTGAGAAATATAGCCAAACTTAGACCAATTATTTCCGATGCTGTGACTAATGCATGCCTTTGTTTAATCTAGAATTGATTATTGTAATGCACTTTTTTCTGGTGTCCTGAAACACATGGTATCCCGCTTGCAGCTTGTTCAGAATACCACCGCATCTTACAAACCGCACTCTAAGATCACATGATGAAGGGCTGCTGGTTATTCCTAGGGTCAACAAAAGCAACATGGGAGGTAGGGTTTTTTCTTGTAGAGCTCCTAAATTATGGAATGCTCTTCCTTCGTTTGTCAGGGAAGCTGGGAACCGTTACAGTTTTCAAGTCAAGACTAAAAACACACTTTTATAAAATGGCTTTAAAATTGCTGCTTTTGTATTATTATGTGTATACTGTTATTTAAATGCTCTGATTGTGGCAGTTGTATGTGTGACATGCTATACAAATGTATTGTGGTTTGTTCTTTTTTTCTGCTATGTACTGCACAGTGCTTTGCGATACTTGTATAAAAAGTGCTATATAAATGCAATAAATAGAAAATATAAATAAATAAATAAATAAATAAACTGCCATGGCGCTTGGGCAGTCTCCATGGCTGTCCGCTCAGGAGCTGCATCAGGGTTGAGTCTCCTGGGCCAATAAGGGGCTACTAGTAGCACCCTGGCCCGGTCCTGTCTGATCTTTTCCAGGCACAGCGGGAGCATAGCGAGCGGTGGAAAGACATACAGCAGCTGCCTCGGCCACTGGTGCACCAAGGCACCTATCGCCAGCGGGTCCCTGCCTCCTGTTATGGAGAACGTTTATTATCTTAACCCTGGTTCCCTGAAATAGAAAGTGTAACCATTATCTCATGGGTATTTATTCTAAAGACCCTGATAACCTGACTAGATATATCAAAGCTGCACATCAGAGCCTGCGACACAGTCGCACCCGTCCCCAACGGTATAAAAAGACTGCTGACACTGATATCATCATCGTTTTTCCTTCAAGTCTGCTACAATTATTGATGCAGCGTCCTTGAAGGTTATAATGGCTACATTTCTATTTCAGGGAACCAGGCTTATGATAATAACATAATGTTTCCTTTCAAGTTTGCTTGCAGTCTCTCTCTCAGTATCTCGTTGCCAGACTAGTTCTGCTTGCAGTCTCTCTCTCAGTATCTCGTTGCCAGACTAGTTCTGCTTGCAGTCTCTCTCTCAGTGTCTCGTTACCACACTAGTTCTGCTTGCAGTCTCTCTCTCAGTGTCTCGTTACCACACTAGTTCTGCTTGCAGTCTCTCTCTCAGTGTCTCGTTGCCACACTAGTGGGTCTAGACCTGCTCCTGTTCCCGCTGGTACTCTATATATCGAACGAGATTACCACCCCAAATAGCAGTTACTGGGCTCAGCGCTGTGTCGGGTCTGACTGCTCGCAATCCTGGCTTTCCCCAGTCTAGGGGTGTGTTGGTTTGCCTGAAGCTATATAGATGTGCACCTCTATATATTGCTACTGTGGAAACTGTGGGTCGCTGACCTACCCCGTTTCCAACCCGGATCACATACATAACAGGAAAAAAAAAAAAGAAAAGACACGACGCACTGCTGCAGCACAACCTAAAGAAAACCTTTTGAAAATAAATACATCAGCAGCAAAATCTGAATGTCAAAAACGTCTTATTTTTCTTTTCAACGAAACAAATTAATTAGAACATAAGAAAGTTTACAAACGAGAGGAGGCCATTCGGCCCATCTTGCTCGTTTGGTTGTTAGTAGCTTATTGATCCCAGAATCTCATCAAGCAGCTTCTTGAAGGATCCCAGGGTGTCAGCTTCAACAACATTACTGGGGAGTTGGTTCTAGACCCTCACAATTCTCTGTGTAAAAAAGTGCTTCTTATTTTCTGTTTGAATGCCCCTTTATCTAATCTCCATTTGTGACCCCTGGTCCTTGTTTCTTTGTTCAGGTCAAAAAAGTCCCCTGGAATAATTCTGGTTGCTTTTCTTTGCACTCTTTCTAGAGCAGCAATATCCTTTTTGTAACAAGGTAACCAGAACTGAACACAATATTCTAGATGAGGTCTTACTAATGCATTTTAAAGTTTTAACATTACTTCCCTTGATTTAAATTCAACACTTTTCACTATACAGTGCCGTGAAAAAGTATTTGCCCCTTGTCTGATTTTCTGCATTTTTGTATATTTTTGACACTGAATATTATCAGATCTTCAACCAAAACCGAATATCGGATAAAATGGACCGAGTGAACAAATAACACAAAAATGTGATACATTTCATTTATTTATTAAAGAAAGTTATGTAACACTCAATGCCCCCATGTGAAAAATAATCCCCTTAGACTCTATAACTGGTTACGCCACCTTTAGCAGCAAAAATTGCAGCCAAACGCTACCTGTAGTTATTGATTAGTCTCTCACAGCGCCGTAGAGGAATTTTGGCCCGCTCCTCCATGCAGAACTGAACTGAACTGCTCGTTTCAGGTCCTGCCACAACATCTCAATGGGGTTTAGGTCTGGATTTTGACTAGGCCATTCCAAAACTTTAAATTTCTTGTTCAGCCATTCTGATGTAGACTTGCTTGTGTGTTTCGGATCATTGTCTTGCTGCATGACCCAGCTGCGCTTCAGCTTCAGCTCACGGACGGATGGCCTGACATTCTCCTGTAGAATTTTCTGATACAGAGCAGACTTCATGGTTCTTTCAATGATGGCAAGGCGTCCAGGTCCTGATGCAGCAAAACATCCCCAAACCATGACACTACCACCACCATGCTTGACAGTTGGTATGAGCTTTAATTGGGATGAGTTAACTAGGGGGGGCAATAACTTTTTCACACCTGAAGATTGCATGTTTGATTACCTTGCACACCAAACAAATGAAAGAAGCACCAAACTTTGGTGTCATTTTTTCTCTCAGACTCCCTGTATATACTACTGCAACCCACAAAAAAATCTGACCAAATACAATGTGAAAAAATGCACTTACATGCTTACAGGCAAGCCTGCAGGCACCCGGCCAGACTACAGGGGTCGCTGGTGCGCGGTGAGCCGAGGACACCCTGGCCGACCTAACTCTCCCCCCCACCCGGGAGACACTCGCCAATTGTGCCGCCCCTGGGAGCTCCCGTCCACGGTCGGCTGTGGAATAGCCTGGACTCGAACTGGCGACGTCCAGGCTATAGAGCGCATCCACGTGGAGCGCCTTTACTGGATGCGCCACTCTGGAGCCCCAAGATGAAGACATTTCTGAGTCAACATAAACTCCTAGGTCTTTTTCATAGCTCCCTACTTCAATTTCAGTATCTCCCATATGGTATTTATGATGCACATTTTTTTTTCCTGCATGCAGTACTTTACACTTTTCTCTATTAAATGTCATTTGCCATGTGTCTGCCCAATTCTGAATGCTGTCTAGATCATTTTGAATGACTTTTGCTGCTGCAACAGTGTTTGCCACTCCTCCTATTTTTGTGTCATCTACAAATTTAACAAGTTTGCTTACTATACCAGAATCTAAATCATTAATGTAGATTAGGAATAGCAGAGGACCTAATACTGATCCCTGTGGTACACCACTGGTTACCTCGCTCCATTTTGAGGTTTCTCCTCTAATTAGTACTTTCTGTTTTCTACATGTTAACCACTCCCTAATCCATGTGCATGCATTTCCTTGCTCCCTTTATTCTCGTTCCTACTCCAGTCACTCTCACAGCCACCACCCAGCTCTCGTTCTGGCTAACCCTCATAGGCTTATTTACTGCAATTGTACTTTTCTGTCTGCTCTCAATCGTTCTCATTCATCACTCTCCTGCTCTGACGTATTCTCCTACCCCACCCCCCGACCCACTCTCTCACCAATCACTGCAGCACATAAGAACATAAGAAGATAACAAAATTTACAAACGAGAGGAGGCCATTCAACCCATCTTGCTCATTTGGTTGTTAGTAGCTTATTGATCCCAGAATCTCATCAAGCAGCTTCTTGAAGGATCCCAGGGTGCCAGCTTCAACAACATTACTGGGGAGTTGGTTCCAGACCCTCACAATTCTCTGTGTAAAAAAGTGCCTCCTATTTTCTGTTCTGAATGCCCCTTTATCTAATCTCCATTTGTGACCCCTGGTCCTTGTTTCTTTTTTCAGGTCAAAGAAGTCCCCTGGGTTGACATTGTCTATACCTTTTAGGATTTTGTATGCTTGAATCAGATCCCCTCACCCCCAGCATGGTCAATACATGCACCTCTTCAATAACAAACAAACAACATAGAAGAGCCCCTCAGGTCGCTACAGTATGTATGGGTGTGATGCATTTATAATAACGATTAAAATGTAAATGTATGGAATTAGGGGAAAAAGTGCTATTTATTGTGCACAGTAAATACTTCATATAGCTGTGGTGATGTTTATATTGATGGTAACTTACACACTAAACAGATGTAGCCAACATTTCAAACCTCACTGTGCAGACAGACAAATAACCAGAAATTAAAAGCGATGTACAGTTGTTGTTTTTTTAATAAATCGAAACAGTGGGAGGATTACATCAAACCGCAATGCTCCTTTCTCCTTACTATTGAACTAGCGTATACCTACTGTCAGGTGAATTGCAAGATACATTGAAAACTTCAGGAGTTATTTTGAGATGGCAACCAATTAACTTTGTGTATAATTGATTGTTCTGTACTTGGAAACTTTTGGTGTCTGATTAGTATTTAATTACATTACTTGCATTTTACTTTACTGGCGAGAGATGTGTCCCAGTTGTGCAAAATGCACTACGTAGTGAAAAAAATAAGCTTGCTTGACAATGAACAGGTTTCAGCTTTTTATTTAATAAAAAGTTTGTGTAATAGCAATCACTTACAACTTAGGGAACTAGGGCAAAGACAAAAATCAGAAACCCTAAATGCATCTTCATCCATTTTTTCAGATGCAAATGCCATAGAATCAGACCAGAGAGGGTTTGAATGTGAAGCAATAGGACAGCCATGTCACTAAACCCAGAAGTACATTGTTAAACATACAGCCCAAAAAATTAATTCAATTGACCATTGCTACATGCTGCCTTGCCAGCATTAACACATTGTGCTGAGGTGTGTAAGACTACAGTTTTCAGATTACAAACAAGTCAATTATCTTTGTACCAAACAGTTAACATGGGCCACTGTGCTCTGCAACAAAGTCTATGGCAAGCTGTTTTAAAATGTAATCCCCCATTGTTGATATCAACAATGCAGCCATTACTGACATCCAAAATGCAATTGTTGATATAAAAAAATAGTAATTTATTTTGATATCAGAAATGCTATTTTTGACATCCAAATGCGTACTTATGAGCATCCTGTCTGAATTTCTGCTGTCAAAAATGCATACCAATTATTACTTCCTTAGCATGAACGTCATTATGGATAATCTGAAGGGAGGTACACTACCTCCTGACAGCACAGTGTCTGGGGTATTATGGCTGGTTTACCCTCTATAGAAAGGGCCAGCACAGAAATGTCTAACAACAGTGAAGTTTCAGAATTGCTGTCATTAACTTTGGTTTGCTCAGAGACATTCACTTCCGTTCTTGTTACATTTAAAAGGGCTGAATCACTTTGCTGCACTCGTTATCCTACGGATTGCGGTTCACGAGCTCGTCCGGATTGCGGTTCATGGGCTCGTCCGGATTGCGGTTCACGGGCTCGTCCGGATTGCGGTTCACGAGCTCGTCCGGATTGCGGTTCACGGGCTCGTCCGGATTGCGGTTCATGGGCTCGTCCGGATTGCGGTTCACAGGCTCGTCAGGATTGCGGTTCACGGGCTCATCCGGATTGCGGTTCACGGACTCGTCCGGATTGCGGTTCATGGGCTCGCCTGATAAAAATGCAGAAAAGTATAGATGTGCTCATCGAAGATGCATTTTTTATATCACATTCAGACCAGATGTTAATTTGTATGTATTTTTTATCTAAACAATAAAAAGGGTACTATTTCTGATAAACAATTGTATTTGATATCAACCATTATATTTTTTATTTAAAAAAAAAAACATTTAATTGTTAATATAAAAAAAATTGATAGCAACAAAATATTACTGATATCAGTAATAGAATTGCTGATATATAAAAAATTGAGGATTAAATGTTTAAAACGGTTTGCCATAAAGTCTACAATTATGCCCTGTACCTGGTGTTACATTAAAAAAAAAAAAAAAAGTTGAACTGGATAATCCAACAAACAGAAATGTCTCCAAGGTGAGCCAACAAAATGGTGCTTCGCAGATCACAACGGACCAAATCCAGTATGCGAGGTACCGATGACTGCATCAATGTCTCTTAAATGATGCACAGGATCAATATTCAGGAAGTCATAATGTATTAAAGCAGGTAGCTGCAACTGGCATTTCTAGATCATCTTCAATTTCCACTGAGAGTTTTTGGCATGACCTCCCAGCCAATCTACCCTTCAGTAAATCTTTCAGTTGCTTTTGAGAAGCTGAAAGGTAAATATTACATTATAAATATCTATTTTTGGCAAATCTCTCATTTGCTGATTGTTGTTGATCATTTAAGATATTTTTTGCATTTGATATGTGAAGTTAGAACATGGCAAAATAAGTAGGTTTTAAAGATTTCCACAGGCAGCAGTTAAATACATAATTCAGAGTGCAGAAAAATCCAAGAACTGTTAATACTAAAAGGAAGGATTAGTGTAGTTCCAAAACAATTCACTGACCTTACCAGTCACCTTTTATTTTAACATCTCATTGAGACATTTCCTTTTCAAATGTTGAAAAATGGTTATGTCCTCTGGTTGCTAAGTGCTAATACTTTGTATAAAAAAGCAATAATTTGCATTTGATGCAACTAGTGGAGTGCTTCACTGATTAATGGCCATTGTTACCTTTGGCAATTGTGCACTTGAAGTAATTCTGCTAAAAACAGCACTTGCATATATGTGCATGAAGAATACAAGGTGATACTAATTTTACAAAGTTAACACTGAATGCACTTTGTATTTACCTTTGTATTTACTGTGACATTAGCATGTTGCTATGCTCACTTGTCCAATCAATCCTTTCCAGCAGGACCTAAAAAATAAATAAAAGTAAATTATACTGAGCTTATCTCTTCCATTTACAACCAAATGCTGTTTTACAAATATGTTCATTTTCCAAAACCTTTGGTTTTCTTAGTGGATTAAAGACGTATAACTGTGGCTCTCCTTTCTTGTGGACATTCTTAGTAACCCTGCTGGTAAAGTATGACTGTGTCGTGGTGTTTATCTGCATTGTGGAAGCCTGTGTGTTCGAGTTACACCTATCGCAGCTGGACAGGGACCCTGGTCTATACACAGTCACGCTTATGAAGCTTTCACTGTAACTACAGCCTCTGTTTCAGGGCTGGGCAATGGTGACCCAGGAGCTACCTTCAGCCTTCCATCTAATTCAATTAGTCCCTCCTATAGTTAGCGGATACGAATAACAATTATTTTGCTTTGATATTTACCTTTTTCAATCCTCAATGCACATAAAATGCATCCCCAAAAGCCACCACTGTTGATTGGTTTTAATTGCTACTCTCTCCTATGTGATGACTTCACATAGGAGAGGGTAGTGTGGACTCCTCCAAATCCACAGAGGCTGAATGGAAACACAGTGCTAAAGGAAACTGCCACTGTCATGAATTTCCTCATTGTTGTCTAATCTAGGCAACTTCCGTTTTCAGTCCAATTAAAACAAACTGCAGCTTTTAGAATGTGTGAAGTGGACTGTTTGATTGGATTAACATGACTGTTAATGATTAATCAGCCCACCAAAATGTTCGTGCAAATCTTCTGTCCATTTACTGTTTCATTACTGCCCACCCCTGCTCTATGAGTGTGTGTGTAATATATATAGTGAGATAGCGCCCCCTTTTGGTAGTGTGGCGAGGCTGCTATCTGGGGTTTCCGGGTTGTAGGCAGACTACTGACACATAATATTTTAGTTTTACTTTTATTCCAAGTTGAGCTACCAGAACTCCTTGTTTCCTTCAGCAGTGTTTACAACCACACCCTGTGCTAACACCACCAACCAAGGACTGTTTGCACTGGTCTTTAATACCAGCCCTTATTAGTTAATTGTAACCAGCTGTATAATTAACTAATTTGTTATACCCAAATTGGCCTCATTGGACCATTGCCTTCTGGGAGATGTAGTTTTCTGTCTCTCTGAACTACATCTCTCGTCTCCACTGCACTTGCAGTGGTACATGGGGTATACGCTCCTAGCGATACGGGGACCAATATACGTTGACACGCCCTGTGCGGGCAACTGACTAGCTCACTTCTAACGCCCTGACTAGGCTAAACAAGAAGTAACAGGTGCTCAGGTAAGTCCCGGAAGTTGGTGCCTCTGCCTGGAGGTCGCCCGTAACACAGGTAGGTATTGGGGGTTGGTTCCCTCAACTGGTGGACATTGGGAGTGCTGGTAAGTGGTGGTCAGGCTCCCTCTGCTGGAGAGCACCAGGGGTGCAGGTAAGTGACGGTCAGGGCTCCCTCTGCTGGAGAGCACCAGGGGTGCAGGTGAGTGACGGTCAAGGCTCCCTCTGCTGGAGAGCACCAGGGATGCAGGTAAGTGACGGTCGGGACTCCCTCTGCTGGAGTGCACCAGGGGTGCAGGCGAGTGACGGTTGGGACTCCCTCTGCTGGAGAGCACCAAGGGTGCAGGTGAGTGACAGTCGGGACTCCCTCTGCTGGAGAGCACCAGGGGTGCAGGTGAGTGACAGTCGGGACTCCCTCTGCTGGAGAGCACCAGGGGTGCAGGTGAGTGACGGTCGGGACTCCCTCTGCTGGAGAGCACCAGGGGTGCAGGTGAGTGCCGGTCGGGACTTCCTCTGCTGGAGAGCACCAGGGGTGCAGGTGAGTGACAGTCGGGACTCCCTCTGCTGGAGAGCACCAGGGGTGCAGGTGAGTGACGGTCGGGACTCCCTCTGCTGGAGAGCACCAGGGGTGCAGGTGAGTGCCGGTCGGGACTTCCTCTGCTGGAGAGCACCAGGGGTGCCGGTGAGTGACCTTCGGGACTCCCTCTGCTGGAGAGCACCAGGAATGCAGGTAGGTGGTTCCCACAACCGGGAACCAGAAACATTGGTAGGTAGAGGACAGAGGCTCCAACTACCCGGAATCCGCCTGGAGGAACAGTAATTAGAACAATGGTAGAATATACAGTTCTCAATTCGAATCCTGTTTCTGTATCCCACGGTATTTCCCAGCACACAGACTTGCAGTCCCTTTGTAAGGGCTCACTGATGAGGCAGATCAATACATAGTGCACACTCGAGGGCAGTACAATGGTGTTCAAACAAACAAACAAATATAAACAAAACTTTGACTTCTTCAAAAGTCACAGCTAACTATACTCGGCAGCTAATACTAACAAAATGTTCCAAGTACTTACAAAACTCTTTGAAAAACAAAGTGAAGACACAGCAGAATTCCCGGTACCTTGCACACGGCAGAGCAGTCAGGCAGTGTTCCCAAAAAAAACACACCGACTGCTCTGCTCGGCTGCCTTTTATACTGCTCAGCCCCACCCACTACCTAATGGTGGCACTGAGCATTCTGGGACGTGTACTTTTCTTGTACGGGCGCCATTCCTTAAAGGGCCCGTTACTCTTTCCCTCACTAATATATATATATATATATATATATATATATATATATATATATATATATATATATATATATATATATATATATATATATACATATATATATATACATATATATATATACACACACACACACACACTGAGTATACAAAACATTAGGAAAACCTTCCTAATATTGAGTTGCACCCCCTTTTGCCCTCAGAACAGCCTCAATTCGTCAGGGCATGGACTGTACAAGGTGTCGAAAGCATTCCACAGGGATGCTGGCCCATGTTGACTCCAATGCTTCCCACAGTTGTGTCAAGTTGGCTGGTAGTGGATCTCTAGTCCCAATAGCTCGTTCCATCTCATCCCACAGGTGCTCAATTGGATTGAGATCTGGTGACTGGGCAGGCCACTGCAGTAAGCTGAATTCACTGTCATGTTCGTGGAACCATTCCTGGACAATCCTAGCCTTGTGGCATGGGGCATTATCCTGCTGAAAAAATCCATTAGCAGATGGATACACTGCTGCCATGAAGGGATGCACCTGATTGGCAATGATGTTCAGATATCCTGTGGCATTCAAACGTTGCTCCACTTTTATCAAGGGGCCCAATGTGTGCCATGAAAACACACCCCACACCATCACACCACCACCACCAGCCTGCAATGTTGACACGCGGCATGATGGATGCATGTACTCATATGGTTTTCTCCATACCCTAGTCCTCCCATCAGCGTGAAACAGCAGGAACCGGGATTCATCAGACAAGGCAATGCTTTTCCAATCCTAAAGTGTCAAGTGTTTCCGTTCCTTAGCCCACTGCAACCACAGTTTCTTGTGTTTTGCTGAAAGAAGTGGAACTCTGTTAGGTCGTCGGCTGCCATACCCCATTCGTGTCAAGGTACGACGAGTTGTACATTCTTTTATGGGTCTTTCGGCACCAATGTTGTACTGGACTGTCAGTTGACTAACTGTAGCCCGTCTGTTGCTCTGCACAATTCGTGTCAGCCTCCTTTGGCCTCTTTCATCAATGAGCCGTTTTCGACCACTGGCCTGCCGTTGGCTGGATGTCCTTTGGGTGGTGGACCATCCTTGATACACACGGGAAACTGTTGAGCGTGAAAAACCCAGCATTGCAGTTCTTGACACACTCAAACCGGTGCGCCTGGCACCTACTACCATACCCCGTTCAAAGGCACTTAAATCTTTTGTCTTGCCCATTTACCCTCTGAATGGCACACATACACAGTCAATGTCTCAACTGTGTCAAGGATTAAAATCCTTCTTTAACCTGTCTCCCCTTCATCTACACTGATTGAAGCGGATTTAACAGGTTATATCAATAAAGGATCATAGCTTTCACCTGGATTCACCTCGTCAGTCTATTTCATGGAAAGAGCAGGTTTTCCTAATGTTTTGTACACTCAGTGTATATATATATATATATATATATATATATATATATATATATATATATATATATATATATATACAGTATATATATATGCTGCGTGCTGTCCAGCCTCTGTCAGCCGCAATCTCATGCTATGTGTAATATTTACTGTAGCTGTGTGTGTACACTTGCCTGCCTATTAATTTCTGCCAATTCCATTCTGGGGAAAAGCACCTGTGCTATATCTTGTCTTTTCTCAAACATTGTTAACAGTCCTGCCCCTTTTTAACCTGATCAATAGCTTTCGGCCTGCATTCAATTACCTAAAAAAAAAAAAAAATTACATTCATGAAATGGACAAAGGAATTTCATAATCCAGGTATTAGTACTACAGAATTAATTGACGCATCAGTGGTATGATAGAGCCCATAACATAGTACAAAATTAAAGTTCCTGCCTTTACAAATAAGTGTGGAGACCCAGGACCACAGGTCTGTCATGTTTCATGTGTGTTAGAAGATGGTATGTTAAAGTTAATATAATCTCAAGGCACAAGAAACAGTGCAACTCCAACTGCATTTAAATTCCAAAAAGCAAAACACACAAGATAGTCAAAATCTATTATTCTCTATGACAGGAGGCAGGTGATGAGCAAATCCTTGGGCTTTGGCTACATCTGCTATTTCAGGAAATGGTAGCTTTGGATATTAGCACGATGTGTTTTCATTTCCAGTGAGGCTGTGTGGTCCAGTGGTTAAGGTTCTGGTTCAAATCCCACCTCAGCCACTGACCTTGAGCAAGTCACTTGGAGGGATCATTAAACTGATGTCCTATTGTAAGTGACTCTGCATGTGAAAACACTTGTAAGTTGCCTTGGATAAAAGCATCTGACAAAATTCTTTTTATTTTTTTAATTTTTAAAAAAGTTTGTATCAGCATTACCTTTATTGCAAGATCTGACATCAACATCAGTGCAATCTGCTGATTTCATGGGTATTGTACATTCATCACCAGCACAGAGCACAGTTTCATGGGTACTGTACAGTCATCACCAGCACAGAGCACAGTTTCATGGGTACTGTACAGTCATCACCAGCACAGAGCACAGTTTCATGGGTATTGTACATTCATCACCAGCACAGAGCACAGTTTCATGGGTATTGTACAGTCATCACCAGCACAGAGCACAGTTTCATGGGTACTGTACAGTCATCACCAGCACAGAGCAGTTTCATGGGTATTGTACATTCATCACCAGCACAGAGCACAGTTTCATGGGTATTGTACAGTCATCACCAGCACAGAGCAGTTTCATGGGTATTGTACATTCATCACCAGCACAGAGCACAAGTTTCATGGGTATTGTACAGTCATCACCAGCACAGAGCACAGTTTCATGGGTACTGTACAGTCATCACCAGCACAGAGCACAGTTTCATTGGTATTGTACATTCATCACCAGCACAGAGCACAGTTTCATGGGTATTGTACAGTCATCATTAGCACATGGGTATTGTACAAAGTGACGGGCCACAGTTCAGAATGAATGTGCAATCATTCAGCAAGCAGGAAGAGATGCAAATCGGTCAAAACTTTTGTGGCTGTTGGTACCAGATGATTTTCTTCTCCTTCAAAAAAGCAAAGTATTGTCACCTGTTCCTGAAACAGATCTGCACCAGTGTGGCAAAGTGGTTAATAGTGTGCAGGTGCAGGTGATTATCAAACAGACCGACAATTATAATCCAGGTGCAAAGGTTTGTTTTATTTGTTTTTGTCCAGTGCCTGACGGCGAAACAAACAGTAACCAATAATGAAGTAATACAGCAGCGTGTATTACTTAATTTATAATCCCCGGGTTTGCCCCGCAAATAGTCCTGTTTTTACTATACACCCACACAAAACACAAAACACATACACAAGTCTGTTAGTGCATGAATTAGTGCTAGTGGTGCAAATACGAGAATTAGTGATACGAGTGCAGTGCTGTTCCGGGTTTTTGCTGGCCTCTGGCGACAGCTCCGGAACGTGTTAGCTGTCTAGTGAATACAAACAAACAAATAGAACAAAACAAACACGCACGATTATTTCACCAAACACAGGTCCTTCCGGGTCACTTATTAAATAACCAAAACACAGGAACAGATAACATCGCTTCGACCCCTATTTATACCGTCAATCCGCGGCTGCCACATAATTTCCCTTCTGGGTCATTGAGTTAGTGTTCCCGTTACTTAGCGCCCTCACAGGTCGGGAGGGAGATTTACCACCAGCCACAAATGCTTTAATATACATTAGATTATGTAATTATAAGACAAAGTGTTAAAGTCAATAGCTTACCACATCCAAAATCAATCTGAAAACCATTTTGGAGTTTGCTCATTGCGTAACCAATCTACTCGGAGAAAGGATCCTTCAGGAGGTCCAGAAGCATTTAAACTAGAAAGGAAGGCGGGAGAAAACAAAAAAACAGAAGGGAGACCACATCAAAACAAGGGCAACAACTCAGGTAAGACAGCCATTAAATGTATTTATCTAAATTCCAGAAGTCTCAAAAACAAAATGTTAGAACTTGAAGCTGTTGCACTAACAAGTAACTATGATGTGATAGGTGTTACAGAAACTTGGTTGTCTGAGAGTGATGGAGATGAATATAATATTAGTGGGTACACACTGTATAGGAAAGACAGGCAGGACAGAAGAGGTGGAGGGGTAGTGCGATACACCAAATTAGTCTTGAAGCCCAGGTGTTAAATCTGGAAGAAAAAAACAACGCAGAATCGATATGGGTCCGAATAATGGACAAAAATTCAAAGGGCATAATAATAGTAGCATGCTATAGACAGCCAAATTCAGACACCGAGCAAAATAATGTGTTATACAATGACATTAGAAATGGATGTAGCAAAGGAGAAGCCATATTAATGGGGGATTTCAACTTCCCCCGTATAAAATGGGAAAACCTGGTGGGGAGCACGACAGATGAAACTGAGATGGTAGAAATGACAAATGACTGCTTCCTAACGCAATTTGTCAAGGCATCGACTAGAGGGGAGTCTTTTCAAATAACAAAGACAGAATAACTAAAGGTCAGAGAGCCATTGGCAAACTCAGACCACAACATGGTCTCATTTGAAGTGCTTTTTAAAACCCAAAAAGTAATGACTAAAGCTAAGGTTTAAAATTTTAAAAAGGCAAACTATGAAGGAATGAAACAGAGACTAACAGAAGCAGGACAGGCAGCAACCCCAGGCGAAGTGGGAACTTCAGCAACCCCAGGCGAAGAAGGACAGGCAGCAACCCCAGGTAAAGCGGGACCTTCAGCAACCGCAGGCGATGCAAGACCTTCAGCAACCCCAGGCGAAGCGGGACCCTCAGCAACCCCAGGCGAAGCAGGACCCTCAGCAACCCCAGGAGAAGCAAAGGACACAGCAACCTCAGGCGAAGCGGAGCAACAGGCAGCCCCTGGCGATGAGGAGCAGCAGGCAGCCCCAGGCGAAGTGGAGCAGCCAGCAGACGCAGGCGATGCAGAGCAGCAGGCAGCCCCAGGTGATGCGGAGCAGCAGGCAACCCCAGGCGATGCAGAGCAGCAGGCAGCCCCAGGCGATGCGGAGCAGCAGACAGCCCCAGGCGATCCAGACGTGGCATCCCTGGGCGGTGCAAGGCAGGCATCCACGCTACTAAACAATACAAAACATTCGGCTACGCCGTCAAAACAATAACAAAACAACACAGCTCTCGCCGTCATATTTACACATAAATACACAACATAAATCATAATACACAAATACAAAACAATAAATTGCACAGGGGCGGAGGGGGAGACCCTGTTCTAAAAATAAATAAATAAAATAAATGTACAGGGCTCCTCGCCCTGTTACAATATGTCATGGTTTATTTAGATTTCCAGAAAGCTTTTGACAAAGTCCCGCATAAAAGATTAATTCTCAAACTGAACGCAGTAGGGATTCAAGGTAATGCATGCACATGGATTAGGGAGTGGTTAACATGTAGAAAACAGAAAGTACAGATTAGAGGAGAAACCTCAAAATGGAGCGAGGTAACCAGTTGTGTACCACAGGGATCAGTATTAGGTCCTCTGCTATTCCTAATCTGATTTAGGTATAGTAAGCAAACTTGTTAAATTTGCAGATGACACAAAAATAGGAGGAGTGGCAAACACTGTTGCAGCAGCAAAGGTCATTTAAAAATGATCTAGACAGCATTCAGAACTGGGCAATCACATGGCAGATGACATTTAATAGAGAAAAGTGTAAGGTACTGCACGCAGGCAATAAAAAATGTATATTATAAATACAATATGGGAGATACTGAAATTGAAGAAGGAATTTATTGAAGAGGCAGCAAATATGTGATGTGATATCTAAAGGGTTAAGGACAATCGTGTGGTGATCTGAGCACAGTACGTTATCATGTGGTGTTCTGAGAACTGCTTGAAATGTGTTTCTCGACTGATTAAAGGGATATAGTTAGGACGCTGTTATGTCTACTTTGAGGCGAAACTGCTTAATTAAAAACAACCCCTTATAAGGGAATCTTCATCTTTGATAAAGTTCTAGAATCATGCTGACGTGTTAATTTGCCTATTGTTGCTACGCTAATCCTGTATAAATATTGTGCTACCTTGTCAATAACCGAGAGTGTGTTCCTGTAACCATTGCTGCTCTTCCCTTGTGCATTGTACTAAAGCTTCTTGAACTGCTACCGAGTGGAGTCATCAGTCATTTCATATTACCGGATTTTACCTACTACACAACCCGGCGACGAGGATGGGATGCGCCACAGTGATTATTCTTTCCTGTCTGGTACTGGCCTGCCAAGGAGGATGAGTATTTTATGGAAAACCACCTTCCATAGTTAGTGGTTAAGCCACTAGCAGACTTGATTGATAAAACTGCATGAGGTGAAATAAAAGAACAACTAAAAGGCTATACGTGTTGTGACTGACGTACACTGGTGAGCAGGGGTCTTGAGGTGTTGGTTGAATCGTACGTACTGTAGTTTCACTCGGGCTAACCCGAGGTGGCGGCTCTGCAGTCATCAGAATAGGACTGTAGTGACAGTGTTACAGTCATTGGAATAGGGCTGTAGAGACAGTGTTACAGTCATCAGAATAGTGCTGTAGAGACAGTGTTGCAGTCATCAGAATAGGACTGTAGAGACAGTATTGCAGTCATCAGAATAGTGCTGTAGAGACAGTGTTGCAGTCATCAGAATAGGACTGTAGAGACAGTGTTACAGTCATCAGAATAGGACTGTAGAGACAGTGTTACAGTCATCAGAAAAGGACTATAGAGACAGTGTTACAGTCATCAGAATAGGACTGTAGAGACCGGTGTTGCAGTCATTGGAATAGGGCTGTAGAGACTGGTGTTGCAGTCATTGGAATAGGGCTGTAGAGACCGGTGTTGCAGTCATTGGAATAGGGCTGTAGAGACCAGTGTTGCAGTCATTGGAATAGGACTGTAGAGACCGGTGTTGCAGTCATTGGAATAGGGCTGTAGAGACCGGTGTTGCAGTCATTGGAATAGGTCTGTAACAGGGGTGCGGAAGGCACCAAAATACAGTGAATAAACATGACTGAGGTTATTGATTATGTGTTAACAAAACATAGTAAATGGCAGAAGTCAATGTTGGATGAAGGCTGGGATCCCATGTGGACCCCAGTACAGCACTGAGAATGCTGGAGCAAGCAGGACAAATATCGTCCTGAGAAAGGGTTTGTAATTATGTGTAGTGTGCTGCCCTAGGTGCAGGGAGCACTGACTATGGCATTAGAGAAGGTGAAAGTGTGTCAGCAAGAGACTGCCTTGCTTAAGGAACAAGTTTGAAGTTTGTGCAGTGCTCCATGACGAAGGCAAAAAGGTAACAAGGAAAGTATGTGCAGTCGCAGGATTAGGTAAGGGTGGTGCATTGCAAAGTAAAGGTGGTGATATAGATTGGGATGGACTAGAGCGGGAAGCCGCTCTGTATCGAGAGGATGATTGGGATTTGTATGGAGATGAGGAGCATGAGGGGCTAGCGATGGGAGGTGCAGAGGTAATGAATGGGAGTGAAGTAGAGGGTGATGCAGGGGCTGTGTCAGGACTGGGGAGGGGACGGGGAATATCCGTTAAGGGCTCTGGTCCAGAGACACGGGCCAGAGTGAAACGAGAACAGGGAGGCAGGGGCATGACACGTACTCACCTTGTGCCATTTAGGGTTGGGTGAAATAACAATGGAGAGGAAGAGAAAGTAATACACCCTCTGATGCTGCTTGAGAAGCAATCATTAGGGGCATGCTTGCCAAAGATTAAACAGAAATGTGCTACTAAGGATTATTGGGTGAAGGTTGAACAGCAGGTCCTCTCCCATGGTTTAACTGAAACTGATGTATGGACTTTGACTATAGCTGCATGCGATGCTGGAGTATTAGCTAAAATACCCCCAGCCTCTAGGAATGGTGGGTATCTTGCTGAGTATGCTGTAGCTGACAAACAAGCACACCTAAAGGCGGCTGTGGAGAACGCCACCGAGGGTGCGCGTATCAACTGGCCCCTCATAATGGGAGTGAGACAGAGAGAGAGGGAGTCAGTGCAGGAGTATGGAGTGAGGAAATGGGAAGCGTACAGGGACTACACAGGGTCAGAGGATCCCACAGAGCAGGATCAGGTGTTTGTGCAAGTGTTAATAAGTGGCCTCGGTCCACATCCGCAGAAGTCGATTGAACTGGGAGTTAATCCCGGAAATACGTACGATGCAGTAATGGCCCGGGGAGGAATGGTTGAGAATCGGAGAAAGGAGAATAAAGAAGGGAAGGGGGATTAAGTGAGTGTAAGTGCAGTGAATAGGATCCCAGGTAACTGTCATCAGTGAGGCAGACCAGGGCATTGGAGGTTTGAGTGTACCAGTAAAGCCCAAGTGTTTGAATTGTGGTAGGACGGGACACAAGGATAGCGACTGTTTTGCTAAAGGTGGAGGCAAAGAGGGGCAATGGCCAGCTCAGGGACAGTATAGTGCGGTTCCCTCAGCACCCCCACCGCCTCCAGAGGGGGAAGGAAATCCTGGTCCAGTATTTACTATAGAACAAGTAATATCTATGATGAAGCAAATGAAAACAGAATAGAGGTGTTTGGCCCCCGTAGCTGCTGGGAAGGTCCAGCTGAGGGAAGGTCGATGGGATTTACAAGCGCAATTAGGGGGCCGGCTGTGCGACATGTTGATAGATACCAGAGCGACTGACTCCCTCACAGATCTTCCTTTGCCCACTACCTCTGAGCAGCTGCAAGAAACCTGACCACACCCCCCACGGATACACACTCCCAGGGGTCAAAAAAACAAATACATTATTACATTAATAGTTTACATTGTTTCCATTTAACTTATCAACATTCACATTATATTAAACATAGGCCATAGCCATTAAACATAGGCTATATCAACATTATCAAAATTACAACTTGACACTATAAAATACTAAAATAAATAACTAAATTACATAAACTCAAATAAATAACATTTACATGAACTCAAATAAATAAATCCAAAATAAATAACTCAAACATGTGCATAAACTCAAACATTTAAACATCACCAACATTTTTACTGTATAGTTCAGTATGTGTTCTGTATGTGTGAGTGAGTGATTGAGAGTGAGTGTGTGAGAGTGATGGTGTGTGTAAATTAATTACTGTGCTCAGCTGACACAGAATCACACAGGTGAGGATCAGAAACAGTCAGGCATTTACCTATAAAGAAACTTTGCCCGTCTCTCTTTCTGGGAGGCAAACCTCTGAATGATGTTTTTATTGAACTCTGTTCAGTTTGGTAGCTATGTTAACTTTGCCCAACATCACTAGCTTTACCACATTCTACAAATGGGTTTTACTGTGTTCATGCTTTTTCGTCTTTTCCGAGATTTCCGTGCTTCATGTCGCTCACCCCTCGGTCAGTCCAGGCCAAATCCAAAGCAGTTGTCCGAAACTTGTTCTGGGTGTGCTGAATTACAGTAGGAACTTTGTATGGGGATATGCAGTATTGTAAAGCCTCTGCAGGAGCAAGTGAAACTGCTGGACAGACCGCAGAGCAGGCTGGAGTGGAATGCTGAGTTAGAGCAAGCATTTAACTGTATCAAAGCAGAACTCGGCACAGCGCCAGGGTTAGGGCTGCCTGATCCGAGTAAGGCATTTCATTTGTATTGTAGCGACACTGGTTCACATTACAATGCAGTACTGTGTCAAATGCATGGGGACCGGTTACGGCCGGTAGGGTATTATGCAAGCATTAAAGGCTCGGTAGAGCAGGGGTTAGATCCCTGTCTCTCAGCAGTGGAGTGCGCATGCTGGGCGCTGGATGTTACTGAGCCCGTAGTCAGGTTCGGGGACATAGTATTGCACACTGCCATTCACCCTTGGAAGTGATTATATGGGAAAGAGTGAAGGGCGTGTCGAGCCATCGGTTGGCAAAATGGAAAATCCGGCTAACAGACACCTCCAGACCAAGGCCAGGGGACGAAATAATGAAAATGACGTTGCCTAAGGCTGGGGGAATGCAAGTGCGCTGGCATGGCGAGTGTGACATAGAAGGAACATGGCAGCCTGTTTGCCTTTTGGGGGGAAACATCACTATAAGGGCAGCCCAATACGAGCAATGCCCCACCTGTAATGAGAAAGTAGATAATGTCACATACCACGCTATATGTAATCAATAAAATGATGGCAGTGAAGGGGTCATGTGTACCAATTGGTATCAAAAGAACTGGGACAAACTAACGGACCAGTTAGTACAATCTGTGTATAACTTAACTGTGGGGCGCTGGGGCTGTAATTTGGGGAACACCAGTGGGTGGAAATGTGTAAATATTACAAGCAAAAGGGTAATTACTGCATGCAGTCGTACGCGGGAAACCCATGGGTACATAGGGGGCATGAAGTTGCAGCTCCACACTACTCGATGTCCTCCCTTATTCCCCTCCCCGCCAGGCGGATTGGTGCCAGTGGGCAGGGTGAAACCTCTGTTTACTGGGATTAACTGGCTCCAAACATTAGTTAGAATAAGTATCAGCAGTGTAGTAAAACAATATGCTGATAGATTTTGATAGGAATTTAACCCATTAGTTGAAATATTGAATAAAACCATAACACAGGAGATAAAGAAGTATCAGCTAATGCGGTAGTAGACAGAAGAGGGAGTTCATTGATGACATAATAGGGTGGTTTGGAGCTGTGAATTCAGGTTTGAACTCTGTAAATAGTATTGAACAGCAACGGAAGAACCATGGGCAGTTTTTGAAGACGGGAGATGCTATTCAAAAGTTGGCCATGGTGGAGCAGATGACAGGGGAAGCTGCTGATATTACTGTCAATGTGTTACGTGTTATATTACACGCTATATGTGAAGATTTGAATCTAACAACAAGGGAAGAGCGATGTTATAGAATGCAAGCAGCACTAACCAGAGATATTATAATAGCTATTAGAGATTTGCACAACGGAATTTTAGGGGGAGCATGGAAACGGGAGGTGATACAGAAATTGGCACGATCGGGATACCCTGTACGTCCCCAATTCCGAGAAAATATGGTTATTCGGACAGAACATTGTAATAATGATATATATTTTATTTTAGTTGTCCCATACACCGCCAGTCAGAACCAACACAGCACTGGAATGACAGTAAATAGTATCGGGGTAGTAATTGGAGCGCGGGTTATTGTTCCGCAAATTACCTGGGTGGGCCGGACTGCCGCTAACGCCACACTGTATCTGAGGTCAGCTGAATGTATTGAATTCGGGGACGCCATATTATGTGACCATGCCGTTAGCACAAACCTGTCAGCACAGATGATGGATGCCACGGTACACCCGAAGCTGGGGTACGAGCACGGAGCACAGATGCAGAATGGAACATGGTGTGTCACAACCTCAGTGGCAAGTATGATGGTGGGCGGTGGTGGCCAGGTATGCCCGATGCCCCCTGCCGTGTGTTTTGACCCACGTGGGGTGTGGACTGTGGGTCACCTGAGCCTGCACCCGACCCCTCCAATAAATATCTCTGCAACTCTACAGGAGGTAGAGGACTGGATGAAGACGATCAACCATACAGGTGTGCTGCTGGCATTGGGGTGCGTTGAGGCTCAGTTAGCAGATATTAGCTCCTGAGTGATTGTGGCCAGAATACAGGCGTCACTGGCTGGCAACACCGGCCAACTCATACTAGCTAACGCCCGCTCTTGCAGGTGGGGTATTCTGTGTGGTTTAACAGGGGAATCAAATGCTGTGGACTGGGCTGATTGGTGGAATATGGCAGGACGTGTGCCCTCAGTATTATCTGTGCTTGCATTATTTCTGTACTGCTATTGTGTTATTTGAAATGTGTGATGAAGAAGCAAAGATGCCTCCTCCAGGGACTGGTAACTGAATCCATTTGTTCTCGTGTCCGGTTAATGGGACTGACAACCCTCTACGAGTCACTTCCCCAGGACGATGTGACTGTGTAAAGACATGTGCTAGTAACCTCTGTCTCGACACTTGGGTTAAAGGGTTAAAAACGATTGTGTGGTGATCTGAGCACACTGCGTTCTAGTGAGAACTGCTTGAAATGTGTTTCTCAACTGATAAAAGGGATATTAGGACGCTGTTATGTCTACTTTGAGGCGGAACTGCTTAATTAAAAACAACCCCTTATAAGGGAATCTTCATCTTTGAGAAAGTTCTAGAATCATGCTGACGTGTTAATTTGCCTATTGTTGCTACGCTAATCCTGTATAAATATTCTGCTACCTTGTCAATAACCAAGAGAGAGTGTGTTCATGTGACCGCTGCTGCTCTTCCCTTGTGCATTGTAATAAAGCTTCTTGAACAGCTACCGAGCTACTGCTACTGAGTCATCAGTCATTTCATATTACGGGATTTTACCTACACTATGAAAAAGACCTAGGAGTTTATGCTGACTCAGAAATGTCTTCATTGAGGCAATGTGGGGAAGCTATAAAAAGGCCAACAAAATGCTCGGATATATGAAAAGCATTGAATTTAAATCAAGGGAAGTAATGTTAAAACTTTACAATGCATTAGTAAGACCTCATCTAGAATATTGTGTTCAGTTCTGGTCATCGCTACAAAAGGATATTAATTATTATTATTATTATTATTATTATTATTATTTATTTATTTATTTATTTATTTATTTATTTATTTATTTCTTAGCAGACGCCCTTACCCAGGGCTTACTTACAGTCGTAAACAAAAATACATTTCAAGAATCAAAGTACAAGTATTAATACAATTAAGAGCAAGATAAAATACAATGACTTCAGTTCTAGTAAGTACAAGTATATGACAAAATACAATTCAATATCGGAGCAGATAACAGTGTCATTGATAGTTACATCAGGATATTATTAAATACAAAATACTACAGATTGAATAACACTTGTGGCAGATTACAGTACCGTACTCTGTAAAGTACAGGATTAAATGCAGTAAAATAGTGTAGTCGGTAAAATCCCGTTCAATATGAAATGACTGATGACTCCACTCGTGTAACAGTTACAAGAAGCTTTAATACAATGCGCGCAAGGGAAGAGCAGCAATGGTCACATGAACACACTCTCTCTTAATGATTGACAAGGTAGCACGATATTTATACTTGATTAGCATAGCAACAAATAGGCAAATTAACACGTCATGATTATAGAACTTTCTAGAACTTTCTCAAAGATGAAGACTCCTGTGATAAAGAGAGAAAGGATCAATGCTGTAAATCTCCCTCCCAACTAGAAAGGGTGCTGTGTAAAGGTGAGGATATGCTGCCTCCCAGATTTGCCACCTCGGTGGTAGGTGGAAACCGGAAGGTGACCATATTAGGAGGGGCGCGTAGCTGCAAGTACTCAGGACGATTCCATTGCAGTCAGCTGCGGGGCAGCCCTCTATTGGAGAAACCATGGCGACGCGTTGACTGCAGGGAGGAGTTTGCTGGGTACAAAGGGGAAGCAGCTACGTCAGTACCTGGGCTTTTTCGCTGAGAGAAATGAGCCACCAGCCGGAGCTGTTCTCGTTTTGTTTTTGTATTACGTGCTGTCTGTGTTTGTTTTTACAGCGGAGGAGTAGGAGCGAGGTGCTGCAGCCACTGAGCCAGCACAATCCCCGGAGCACTTCCCTCACAGCACGGCACCAACCACTCACCACAATCCCTGGAATAACAGAGCACAGTTTTCGTGCACGGAGGATCGTGGATTAGGAGTGTTTTTCTTTTGTTATTTTTGTTATTTTGTTTCTTAAACTTTATTAAATAAATCACGGATATTTTGGGAGAATCTGGTTTGGACATTGTATTTATTGCACCATGTCACTCGCATCCTGTTACAGTTGGTGACCAGAAGTGAGATCCAGAATGGACGCCGCCGCGCTTGGAGCAATATTGGAGGCACAGGAGCGAAGACATCAAGAGGGAATGGCAACTATGATGGAGCGCTTGCACGCAATGTTCCTGGAAGCCAATCGGGGGAGGGAACCGGCGACCGAACCAACGGTACCCTTACCGAAAATAAGGGTAGTAAAAATGTCGCTGGAGGATGATCCCGAGGCCTATTTGTTAGCCTTTGAAAGACAGGCAACAGCAGCACAATGGCCTCGGGATTGGTGGGCTACTCAGCTGGGACCCAATTTGATTGGGGAGGCCCAGGCAGCTTACCCCGCCCTCAATTATGACCGAGTGAGGCAGGCCATTCTCCAGCGGCTGGATATTTCTGAGGAAACGCATCGTCGCCGGTTCCGGGAATACCAGCGACCCCCAGGACTGCGACCTCGGGTGGTGGCGCAACAGCTGGTGGACCATGTGACCCGGTGGCTATGCCCCGGCACCAATGATGCAGAACAAATTACAGAGATAATCGCCATCGAACAGTTCATAAAGGTGCTGGGGCCAGACACGCAAAACTGGGTCAGTCGCCACCGTCCCACCACCCTGGATGCAGCAGTCAGATTGGCTGAAGGGTTCGAGGATGCCCTGCATACCCCTCCAGTGGTTGCCATCCCGACTCCTGCCTCCAACAAGCCACGAGCGGCGGAACTCCCACCACCACGTCTCACCCTCACTTCCCCTGGACCAGCACTGCAACGTCACCCCATGGGCGGCCTCCCTCCGACACAATGGAGATCGAGGGCGATCCCCAGCGGGGTAAGAGCAGAGCACCCCTCCCCGTTGTCGAGCCGGCAACGGGACACGCAAACTCCGTGGGCACTCTTTCGCCCCACTTGTTACCGGTGCCAGGTCGGCCACCTCGCCAGGAACTGCCCGGCGGCCATGGAATGTGGTGTGGCCTCGCATTATGTTCTAACAGCACCAGGTAAGTCCAGGGGTAATGATTGGGAGGGGCCTTGTATTGTTAATGTACGGGTTGGTGATGTGAGCACCCACGCATTAGTGGACTCAGGATGTGGGCAAACTTTGATTTTGAAAGCTCTATTGAAGGGGGTACCTTGGTGGTCACGGGGGGTTGTGGTCATTTCCTGTATCCATGGGGATAACAAGGACTACCCCCTCACCAAATTAGATTTGACAGTTGGAGGTCATACCCGCCGTAATCGTGGCTGTGGCAGAAAAGTTACCATATCCAGTTATTCTAGGTCGAGACTGGCCGCATTTTGACAGCATGATTTATAAAACGGTAAAGCCAGTCTCCGGTAAGACCATAGGAGCAGCAGGGGAAGCTATATATAATATTTTTCCGCTGCACACTGATCTGTTCCATTCTCGATTTCGCCCGAAAAAAACAAAAAGAGAGCGGAGGGTTGAAAAATGGGAAGGAACATTAATGAAACAAGGCTGGGGTTTGGTAGGGGAAACTTCAGAATCGGTCAAATGTAAGGGTAAGGAGATTGGGACTCAGTGTGACCTGCGGGGACAAGTTACTGAGACCCCCAGTGCTGAAGCTACTTTAGCTCCACTCGATATCCCGAAATTCTGGGACCGAGATGTGGACCTAGCATTGGAACAAAAGAACGATCCTTCGCTGGTACACATCTGGGGGCAGGTTCGGTCTATCAAGGGGAAGGATGTAGAGGATAGCCGGCCGCTTACATATCCCCACCACATTATTGTCGGGCACTTACTATATAGAGTATCCCAAGCCACGAGCACAAGTCAGATTGTAACACAACTACTCGTTCCTCAGTCTTTTCGACGTGAGATCATGCGGTTGGCTCACGATGTCCCCTGTTCAGGCCATTTAGGTATCGATAAGACTCGGGAACGAATATTGGCTCGATTTTATTGGATGGGAGTTTTAGTGAGGTGGCGCGATATGTAGCGGAATGCCCGAATGCCAGCAAGTAGCGCCGGGCGGGTTCGCCCGCCCCACTGGTCCCACTGCCCCTAATCTCAGTTCCCTTTGAGCGCATTGCTATGGACATAGTGGGTCCATTGAGCCAGTCTGACTCTGGATATACGCACATTTTGGTAGTGGTGGACTACGCAACTAGATATCCAGAGGCAGTACCATTGAGATCCACTAGTGCTGCAGCAATTGGCAGAGAGCTAGTACACATTATAGCGAGGGTAGGGATTCCAAAAGAAATCCTCACTGATCACGGAACCAACTTTATGTCACAATGTTTGAAAGAATTATATAAATTATTGCAAATTAAGTCCAATCGAACCTCTGTTTATCATCTGCAGACGGACGGTTTGGTGGAACGTTTTAATCAGACTTTAAAACAGATGCTGAAGCGGTTTGTCAACCAAGAGCAAAAACATTGGGCTAAGCTCCTCCCCTTCTTGATGTTTGCAGTGAGAGAGGTGCCTCAGAGTTCGACCGGTTCTCTCCCTTTGAGCTCCTGTATGGGATCCTCACACGGGGATCCTCGATCTTGTGAAAGAAGGGTGGGAGGAGCAAACAAAAACTTCCAAAAATATAGTGAAATATGTAATTATGTTAAGAGACCGCCTTAAATTGGTTGGTCGTTTGGCACAAGAAAATCTAAAACTAGCTCAGCATCGCCAGGAGCAACAGTACAACAAACAAGCACGAATTCGGACCTTTTGGCCAGGTGATAAAGTACTGTTGCTACTTCCAACCTCGAAATCTAAGTTGTATGCTAAGTGGCAGGGGCCATATGAGGTGATACGGGGAACTGGTAATGTAAATTATGAAATTAGACAACCCGGTCGCCGGAATAAGACAGAAATCTATCACGTTAATTTGCTAAAACCCTGGAATGAGAGGGAGGCCCTATTTGTAGCTGGTGACAGTTTAGAAGAGGATTTTGGTCCCACTGTCAATCCACCAGCTACAACTCATATTCCGATGGGGGAACAGTTACTTCCGGATCAGAACGTGAGCTCCACCTGGTGGTGGAAAGGTTTAGTGATGTTTTTCTGACTTGCCCGCAGAACTAATGTTATTTCTCATGCTATTATTACTCCACCAGGTGTCAAGGTCCGAGAGAGACCGTACCAGATCCCGGAGAGTCGCAGGGGTCCTGTCCACAAGGAGGTGGAGGATATGCTCAAGCTTGGAGTCATTGAACCTTCCCGCAGCGAGTGGTGCAGTCCGATTGTGATGGTGGGAAAGAAGGACGGTTCCACTCGGTTCTGCATCGACTTTCGAAAGGTTAATGCCATCTCCAAGTTCGATGCATATCCAATGCCCCGGGTGGATGAGCTCCTCGACCGACTGGGTAAGGCGCAGTTAATTTCGACCTTGGATCTGACGAAGGGATACTGGCAGATTCCACTCACTCAGAGCTCAAGAGAGAAAACTGCTTTCTCTACCCCAGATGGCTTGTTCCATTTCCGGACCATGCCCTTCGGGTTGCATGGAGCTCCCGCCACCTTTCAGAGACTGATGGACCAGGTCTTAGCTCCCCATCATCAGTACGCAGCCGCGTACATTGATGATGTGGTGATTTTTAGCTCCACCTGGAAGGAGCATATTGTTAGACTTTTAGCCATCCTTCAGTCTCTGAGAGAGGCAGGGCTAACAGCCAAGCTGGGCAAGTGTGCATTTGGCAAACAAGAGACCCAATATCTTGGCTACATTATGGGTAATGGTCAGGTGAAGCCGATCGCCTCCAAAGTCCAGGCGCTGGTGGAGACGGCAATCCCGAGAACCAAGCCACAGGTGAGATCACTACTGGGGTCAGTCGGCTATTATCGCAGTTTTATCCCCGAGTATGCCACCATAGTCAACCCCCTAGTCGAACTCACCCGAAAGGCTGCTCCAAAATTAGTTAAATGGACAGGGCAGTGTCAGGAAGCATTTGATATGATTAAAAAGCGACTCTGTTAAGCTCCCGCTCTGATTTCACCAGATTTCAGCAAAGAGTTCATCCTGCAGACTGATGCCTCCCACATTGGTCTGGGGGCGGTCCTGTCCCAACAAGTTGACGGGGTAGAACACCCTATTATTTACTTGAGCAAAAAAATGGCTCCTAGGGAAATTAACTACTCCGTCATTGAGAAGGAGTGTTTAGCCATCAAATGGGCTACTCACGCTCTTCGCTATTACTTGTTGGGGCGTTCTTTCTCTCTTATCACTGATCATGCTCCTTTAAGGTGGTTACACACGATGAAGGACAATAATGCTCGGATAACTCGGTGGTATCTGGCGCTGCAACCCTTCCACTATACAGTGAAACATCGTGCGGGTAAGGAGCATCAAAACGCAGATTTTTTTCAAGGGAGGGGCCCATTGGGGAATGTAGAGTTGGCTGAGTGTTCCTTCGGCATCACTCTGAGGGGTGAGATATGTGATAAAGAGAGAAAGGATCAATGCTGTAAATCTCCTCCCAACTAGAAAGGGTGCTGTGTAAAGGTGAGTGTATGCTGCCTCCTAGATTTGCCACCTCGGTTGTAGGTGGAAACCGGAAGGTGACCATATTAGGAGGGGCGTAGCTGCAAGTACTCTGGACGATTCCATTGCAGTCAGCTGCGGGCAGCCCTCTATTGGAGAAACCATGGCGACGCGCTGACTGCAGGGAGGAGTTTGCTGGGTACAAAGGGGAAGCAGCTACGTCAGTACCTGGGCTTTTTCGCTGAGAGAAATGAGCCACCAGCCGGAGCTGTTCTCGTTTTGTTTTTGTGTTACGTGCTGTCTGTGTTTGTTTTTACAGCGGAGGAGTAGGAGCGAGGTGCTGCAGCCACTGAGCCAGCACAATCCCCGGAGCACTTCCCTCACAGCACGGCACCAACCACTCACCACAATCCCTGGAATAACAGAGCAGGGACAAACTAACGGACCAGTTAGTACAATCTGTGTATAACTTAACTGTGGGGCGCTGGGGCTGTAATTTGGGGAACACCAGTGGGTGGAAATGTGTAAATATTACAAGCAAAAGGGTAATTACTGCATGCAGTCGTACGCGGGAAACCCATGGGTACATAGGGGGCATGAAGTTGCAGCTCCACACTACTCGATGTCCTCCCTTATTCCCCTCCCCGCCAGGCGGATTGGTGCCAGTGGGCAGGGTGAAACCTCTGTTTACTGGGATTAACTGGCTCCAAACATTAGTTAGAATAAGTATCAGCAGTGTAGTAAAACAATATGCTGATAGATTTTGATAGGAATTTAACCCATTAGTTGAAATATTGAATAAAACCATAACACAGGAGATAAAGAAGTATCAGCGCAATGCCGGTAGTAGACAGAAGAGGGAGTTCATTGATGACATAATAGGGTGGTTTGGAGCTGTGAATTCAGGTTTGAACTCTGTAAATAGTATTGAACAGCAACGGAAGAACCATGGGCAGTTTTTGAAGACGGGAGATGCTATTCAAAAGTTGGCCATGGTGGAGCAGATGACAGGGGAAGCTGCTGATATTACTGTCAATGTGTTACGTGTTATATTACACGCTATATGTGAAGATTTGAATCTAACAACAAGGGAAGAGCGATGTTATAGAATGCAAGCAGCACTAACCAGAGATATTATAATAGCTATTAGAGATTTGCACAACGGAATTTTAGGGGGAGCATGGAAACGGGAGGTGATACAGAAATTGGCACGATCGGGATACCCTGTACGTCCCCAATTCCGAGAAAATATGGTTATTCGGACAGAACATTGTAATAATGATATATATTTTATTTTAGTTGTCCCATACACCGCCAGTCAGAACCAACACAGCACTGGAATGACAGTAAATAGTATCGGGGTAGTAATTGGAGCGGGTTATTGTTCCAGAAATTACCTGGGTGGGCGGACTGCCGCTAACGCCACACTGTATCTGAGGTCAGCTGAATGTATTGAATTCGGGACGCCATATTATGTGACCATGCCGTTAGCACAAACCTGTCAGCACAGATGATGGATGCCACGGTACACCCGAAGCTGGGGTACGAGCACGGAGCACAGATGCAGAATGGAACATGGTGTGTCACAACCTCAGTGGCAAGTATGATGGTGGGCGGTGGTGGCCAGGTATGCCCGATGCCCCTGCCGTGTGTTTTGACCCACGTGGGTGTGGACTGTGGGTCACCTGAGCCTGCACCCGACCCCTCCAATAAATATCTCTGCAACTCTACAGGAGGTAGAGGACTGGATGAAGACGATCAACCATACAGGTGTGCTGCTGGCATTGGGGTGCGTTGAGGCTCAGTTAGCAGATATTAGCTCCTGAGTGATTGTGGCCAGAATACAGGCGTCGCTGGCTGGCAACACCGGCCAACTCATACTAGCTAACGCCCGCTCTTGCAGGTGGGGTATTCTGTGTGGTTTAACAGGGGAATCAAATGCTGTGGACTGGGCTGATTGGTGGAATATGGCAGGACGTGTGCCCTCAGTATTATCTGTGCTTGCATTATTTCTGTACTGCTATTGTGTTATTTGAAATGTGTGATGAAGAAGCAAAGATGCCTCCTCCAGGGACTGGTAACTGAATCCATTTGTTCTCGTGTCCGGTTAATGGGACTGACAACCCTCTACGAGTCACTTCCCCAGGACGATGTGACTGTGTAAAGACATGTGCTAGTAACCTCTGTCTCGACACTTGGGTTAAAGGGTTAAAACGATTGTGTGGTGATCTGAGCACACTGCGTTCTAGTGAGAACTGCTTGAAATGTGTTTCTCAACTGATAAAAGGGATATTAGGACGCTGTTATGTCTACTTTGAGGCGGAACTGCTTAATTAAAACAACCCCTTATAAGGGAATCTTCATCTTTGAGAAAGTTCTAGAATCATGCTGACGTGTTAATTTGCTCTATTGTTGCTACGCTAATCCTGTATAAATATTCTGCTACCTTGTCAATAACCAAGAGAGAGTGTGTTCATGTGACCGCTGCTGCTCTTCCCTTGTGCATTGTAATAAAGCTTCTTGAACAGCTACCGAGCTACTGCTACTGAGTCATCAGTCATTTCATATTACGGGATTTTACCTACACTATGAAAAAGACCTAGGAGTTTATGCTGACTCAGAAATGTCTTCATTGAGGCAATGTGGGGAAGCTATAAAAAAGGCCAACAAAATGCTCGGATATATGAAAAGCATTGAATTTAAATCAAGGGAAGTAATGTTAAAACTTTACAATGCATTAGTAAGACCTCATCTAGAATATTGTGTTCAGTTCTGGTCGCCTCGCTACAAAAAGGATATTAATTATTATTATTATTATTATTATTATTATTATTATTTATTTATTTATTTATTTATTTATTTATTTATTTCTTAGCAGACGCCCTTACCCAGGGCGACTTACAGTCGTAAACAAAAAATACATTTCAAGAATCAAAGTACAAGTATTAATACAATTAAGAGCAAGATAAAATACAATGACTTCAGTTCTAGTAAGTACAAGTATATGACAAAATACAATTCAATATCGGAGCAGATAACAGTGTCATTGATAGTTACATCAGGATATTATTAAATACAAAATACTACAGATTGAATAACACTTGTGGCAGATTACAGTACCGTACTCTGTAAAGTACAGGATTAAATGCAGTAAAATAGTGTAGTCGGTAAAATCCCGTTCAATATGAAATGACTGATGACTCCACTCGTGTAACAGTTACAAGAAGCTTTAATACAATGCGCCGCAAGGGAAGAGCAGCAATGGTCACATGAACACACTCTCTTAATGATTGACAAGGTAGCACGATATTTATACTTGATTAGCATAGCAACAAATAGGCAAATTAACACGTCATGATTATAGAACTTTCTAGAACTTTCTCAAAGATGAAGACTCCTGTGATAAAGAGAGAAAGGATCAATGCTGTAAATCTCCCTCCCAACTAGAAAGGGTGCTGTGTAAAGGTGAGGATATGCTGCCTCCCAGATTTGCCACCTCGGTGGTAGGTGGAAACCGGAAGGTGACCATATTAGGAGGGGCGCGTAGCTGCAAGTACTCAGGACGATTCCATTGCAGTCAGCTGCGGGCAGCCCTCTATTGGAGAAACCATGGCGACGCGCTGACTGCAGGGAGGAGTTTGCTGGGTACAAAGGGGAAGCAGCTACGCCAGTACCTGGGCTTTTTCGCTGAGAGAAATGAGCCACCAGCCGGAGCTGTTCTCGTTTTGTTTTTGTATTACGTGCTGTCTGTGTTTGTTTTACAGCGGAGGAGTAGGAGCGAGGTGCTGCAGCCACTGAGCCAGCACAATCCCCGAGCACTTCCCTCACAGCACGGCACCAACCACTCACCACAATCCCTGGAATAACAGAGCACAGTTTTCGTGCACGGAGGATCGTGGATTAGAGTGTTTTTCTTTTGTTATTTTTGTTATTTTGTTTCTTAAACTTTATTAAATAAATCACGGATATTTTGGGAGAATCTGGTTTGGACATTGTATTTATTGCACCATGTCACTCGCATCCTGTTACAGTTGGTGACCAGAAGTGAGATCCAGAATGGACGCCGCGCTTGGAGCAATATTGGAGGCACAGGAGCGAAGACATCAAGAGGGAATGGCAACTATGATGGAGCGCTTGCACGCAATGTTCCTGGAAGCCAATCGGGAGGGAACCGCGATCGAACCAACGGTACCCTTACCGAAAATAAGGGTAGTAAAATGTCGCTGGAGGATGATCCCGAGGCCTATTTGTTAGCCTTTGAAAGACAGGCAACAGCAGCACAATGGCCTCGGGATTGGTGGGCTACTCAGCTGGGACCCAATTTGATTGGGGAGGCCCAGGCAGCTTACCCGCCCTCAATTATGACCGAGTGAGGCAGGCCATTCTCCAGCGGCTGGATATTTCTGAGGAAACGCATCGTCGCCGGTTCCGGGAATACCAGCGACCCCAGGACTGCGACCTCGGGTGGTGGCGCAACAGCTGGTGGACCATGTGACCCGGTGGCTATGCCCCGCACCAATGATGCAGAACAAATTACAGAGATAATCGCCATCGAACAGTTCATAAAGGTGCTGGGGCCAGACACGCAAAACTGGGTCAGTCGCCACCGTCCCACCACCCTGGATGCAGCAGTCAGATTGGCTGAAGGGTTCGAGGATGCCCTGCATACCCCTCCAGTGGTTGCCATCCCGACTCCTGCCTCCAACAAGCCACGAGCGGCGGAACTCCCACCACCACGCCTCACCCTCACTTCCCCTGGACCAGCACTGCAACGTCACCCCATGGGCGGCCTCCTCCGACACAATGGAGATCGAGGGCGATCCCCAGCGGGTAAGAGCAGAGCACCCCTCCCGCTGTCGAGCCGGCAACGGACACGCAAACTCCGTGGGCACTCTTTCGCCCCACTTGTTACCGGTGCCAGGTCGGCCACCTCGCCAGGAACTGCCCGCGCCATGGAATGTGGTGTGGCCTCGCATTATGTTCTAACAGCACCAGGTAAGTCCAGGGGTAATGATTGGGAGGGGCCTTGTATTGTTAATGTACGGGTTGGTGATGTGAGCACCCACGCATTAGTGGACTCAGGATGTGGGCAAACTTTGATTTTGAAAGCTCTATTGAAGGGGGTACCTTGGTGGTCACGGGGGGTTGTGGTCATTTCCTGTATCCATGGGGATAACAAGGACTACCCCCTCACCAAATTAGATTTGACAGTTGGAGGTCATACCCGCCGCGTAATCGTGGCTGTGGCAGAAAAGTTACCATATCCAGTTATTCTAGGTCGAGACTGGCCGCATTTTGACAGCATGATTTATAAAACGGTAAAGCCAGTCTCCGGTAAGACCATAGGAGCAGCAGGGGAAGCTATATATAATATTTTTCCGCTGCACACTGATCTGTTCCATTCTCGATTTCGCCCGAAAAAAACAAAAAGAGAGCGGAGGGTTGAAAATGGGAAGGAACATTAATGAAACAAGGCTGGGGTTTGGTAGGGGAAACTTCAGAATCGGTCAAATGTAAGGGTAAGGAGATTGGGACTCAGTGTGACCTGCGGGGACAAGTTACTGAGACCCCAGTGCTGAAGCTACTTTAGCTCCACTCGATATCCCGAAATTCTGGGACCGAGATGTGGACCTAGCATTGGAACAAAAGAACGATCCTTCGCTGGTACACATCTGGGGGCAGGTTCGGTCTATCAAGGGGAAGGATGTAGAGGATAGCCGCCGCTTACATATCCCCACCACATTATTGTCGGGCACTTACTATATAGAGTATCCCAAGCCACGAGCACAAGTCAGATTGTAACACAACTACTGCTCCTCAGTCTTTTCGACGTGAGATCATGCGGTTGGCTCACGATGTCCCCTGTTCAGGCCATTTAGGTATCGATAAGACTCGGGAACGAATATTGGCTCGATTTTATTGGATGGGAGTTTTAGTGAGGTGGCGCGATATGTAGCGGAATGCCCGAATGCCAGCAAGTAGCGCCGGGCGGGTTCGCCCGCCCCACTGGTCCCACTGCCCCTAATCTCAGTTCCCTTTGAGCGCATTGCTATGGACATAGTGGGTCCATTGAGCCAGTCTGACTCTGGATATACGCACATTTTGGTAGTGGTGGACTACGCAACTAGATATCCAGAGGCAGTACCATTGAGATCCACTAGTGCTGCAGCAATTGGCAGAGAGCTAGTACACATTATAGCGAGGGTAGGGATTCCAAAAGAAATCCTCACTGATCACGGAACCAACTTTATGTCACAATGTTTGAAAGAATTATATAAATTATTGCAAATTAAGTCCAATCGAACCTCTGTTTATCATCTGCAGACGGACGGTTTGGTGGAACGTTTTAATCAGACTTTAAAACAGATGCTGAAGCGGTTTGTCAACCAAGAGCAAAAACATTGGGCTAAGCTCCTCCCCTTCTTGATGTTTGCAGTGAGAGAGGTGCCTCAGAGTTCGACCGGGTTCTCTCCCTTTGAGCTCCTGTATGGGATCCTCACACGGGGGATCCTCGATCTTGTGAAAGAAGGGTGGGAGGAGCAAACAAAAACTTCCAAAAATATAGTGAAATATGTAATTATGTTAAGAGACCGCCTTAAATTGGTTGGTCGTTTGGCACAAGAAAATCTAAAACTAGCTCAGCATCGCCAGGAGCAACAGTACAACAAACAAGCACGAATTCGGACCTTTTGGCCAGGTGATAAAGTACTGTTGCTACTTCCAACCTCGAAATCTAAGTTGTATGCTAAGTGGCAGGGGCCATATGAGGTGATACGGGGAACTGGTAATGTAAATTATGAAATTAGACAACCCGATCGCCGGAATAAGACAGAAATCTATCACGTTAATTTGCTAAAACCCTGGAATGAGAGGGAGGCCCTATTTGTAGCTGGTGACAGTTTAGAAGAGGATTTTGGTCCCACTGTCAATCCACCAGCTACAACTCATATTCCGATGGGGGAACAGTTACTTCCGGATCAGAAACGTGAGCTCCACCTGGTGGTGGAAAGGTTTAGTGATGTTTTTTCTGACTTGCCCGGCAGAACTAATGTTATTTCTCATGCTATTATTACTCCACCAGGTGTCAAGGTCCGAGAGAGACCGTACCAGATCCCGGAGAGTCGCAGGGGTCCTGTCCACAAGGAGGTGGAGGATATGCTCAAGCTTGGAGTCATTGAACCTTCCCGCAGCGAGTGGTGCAGTCCGATTGTGATGGTGGGAAAGAAGGACGGTTCCACTCGGTTCTGCATCGACTTTCGAAAGGTTAATGCCATCTCCAAGTTCGATGCATATCCAATGCCCCGGTGGATGAGCTCCTCGACCGACTGGGTAAGGCGCAGTTAATTTCGACCTTGGATCTGACGAAGGGATACTGGCAGATTCCACTCACTCAGAGCTCAAGAGAGAAAACTGCTTTCTACCCCAGATGGCTTGTTCCATTTCCGACCATGCCCTTCGGGTTGCATGGAGCTCCCGCCACCTTTCAGAGACTGATGGACCAGGTCTTAGCTCCCCATCATCAGCACGCAGCCGCATGCATTGATGATGTGGTGATTTTAGCTCCACCTGGAAGGAGCATATTGTTAGACTTTTAGCCATCCTTCAGTCTCTGAGAGAGGCAGGGCTAACAGCCAAGCTGGGCAAGTGTGCATTTGGCAAACAAGAGACCCAATATCTTGGCTACATTATGGGTAATGGTCAGGTGAAGCCGATCGCCTCCAAAGTCCAGGCGCTGGTGGAGACGGCAATCCCGAGAACCAAGCCACAGGTGAGATCACTACTGGGGTCAGTCGGCTATTATCGCAGTTTTATCCCCGAGTATGCCACCATAGTCAACCCCTAGTCGAACTCACCCGAAAGGCTGCTCCAAAATTAGTTAAATGGACAGGGCAGTGTCAGGAAGCATTTGATATGATTAAAAGCGACTCTGTTAAGCTCCCGCTCTGATTTCACCAGATTTCAGCAAAGAGTTCATCCTGCAGACTGATGCCTCCCACATTGGTCTGGGGCGGTCCTGTCCCAACAAGTTGACGGGTAGAACACCCTATTATTTACTTGAGCAAAAAATGGCTCCTAGGAAATTAACTACTCCGTCATTGAGAAGGAGTGTTTAGCCATCAAATGGGCTACTCACGCTCTTCGCTATTACTTGTTGGGGCGTTCTTTCTCTCTTATCACTGATCATGCTCCTTTAAGGTGGTTACACACGATGAAGGACAATAATGCTCGGATAACTCGGTGGTATCTGGCGCTGCAACCCTTCCACTATACAGTGAAACATCGTGCGGGTAAGGAGCATCAAAACGCAGATTTTTTTTCAAGGGAGGGGGGCCCATTGGGGAATGTAGAGTTGGCTGAGTGTTCCTTCGGCATCACTCTGAGGGGTGAGATATGTGATAAAGAGAGAAAGGATCAATGCTGTAAATCTCCCTCCCAACTAGAAAGGGTGCTGTGTAAAGGTGAGTGTATGCTGCCTCCTAGATTTGCCACCTCGGTTGTAGGTGGAAACCGGAAGGTGACCATATTAGGAGGGGCGCGTAGCTGCAAGTACTCTGGACGATTCCATTGCAGTCAGCTGCGGGGCAGCCCTCTATTGGAGAAACCATGGCGACGCGTTGACTGCAGGGAGGAGTTTGCTGGGTACAAAGGGGAAGCAGCTACGTCAGTACCTGGGCTTTTTCGCTGAGAGAAATGAGCCACCAGCCGGAGCTGTTCTCGCTTTTGTTTTTGTGTTACGTGCTGTCTGTGTTTGTTTTACAGCGGAGGAGTAGGAGCGAGGGGCTGCAGCCACTGAGCCAGCACAATCCCCGGAGCACTTCCCTCACAGCACGGCACCAACCACTCACCACAATCCCTGGAATAACAGAGCACAGTTTTCGTGCACGGAGGATCGTGGATTAGGAGTGTTTTTCTTTTGTTATTTTTGTTATTTTGTTTCTTAAACTTTATTAAATGAATCACGGATATTTTGGGAGAATCTGGTTTGGACATTGTATTTATTGCACCACGTCACTCGCATCCTGTCACACTCCCTTATAAGGGGTTGTTTTTAACTAAACAGCTTTACCTTAAACTAGACATAACAGCTCCCTAACTATCTTTTGAGAAATACATCGCAAGCAGTTCTCACCAAAATGTGCTGAATGTGCTGTGCTCAGAACACAACAAGATAACACATAATGCTCACCCAGTGCTCACAACACCACACACCATCACAGGTGTACCATGATTACACACACCATCACAGGTGTACCATCATTGTACATGTTACACACACCATCACAGGTGTATCATGATTACACACACCATCACAGGTGTACCATGATTACACACACCATCACAGGTGTACCATCATTGTACATGTTACACACACCATCACAGGTGTATCATGATTACACACACCATCACAGGTGTACCATGATTACACACACCATCACAGGTGTACCATCATTGTACATGTTACACACACCATCACAGGTGTACCATGATTACACACACCATCACAGGTGTATCATGATTACACACACCATCACAGGTGTACCGTGATTACACACACCATCACAGGTGTACCATGATTACACACACCATCACAGGTGTATCATGATTACACACACCATCACAGGTGTACCGTGATTACACACACCATCACAGGTGTACCATGATTACACACACCATCACAGGTGTATCATGATTACACACACCATCACAGGTGTACCGTGATTACACACACCATCACAGGTGTACCGTGATTACACACACCATCACAGGTGTACCGTGATTACACACACCATCACAGGTGTACCGTGATTACACACACCATCACAGGTGTACATGATTACACACACCATCACAGGTGTACATGATTACACACACCATCACAGGTGTACCGTGATTACACACACCATCACAGGTGTACCGTGATTACACACACCATCACAGGTGTACCATCATTGTACATATTACACAAACATCACAGCAGCTATATGGCATATTTACTGTGCACAATAAATAGTACTTTTTCCCCGAATTCTATATGTTTATATTTGGATCGTTATTATAAATCCGCCACACGCATACATATCATAACAAACCCTCTGTTCCGACAGGCAGGCCCATCACACAGAGCGAGGCAATACACACACAGGCGGAGGGCGGGCACAAACCCGGGACCTCTCGCACTAAAGCATAGCGCCGATACCGCTGTACAAAACAGCCGGCTCCTTTGCGAGGAGCGTATATCGGGCTCATGTCTTCGTGTGTGATTAGGTCACCTACCAGCCCTGTTGCTGCCTTCCCCCGTGCATGCTACACTACATTCAGATCCTCGATATTGGATATAACAGGACAGATGGCACACAACAACAATATTATGAATAAATGCATTGCAATTTTTTCTTGTTTATGACGATATAATTGTTTTCTCCTGACCATTCGTAAGCCAACCCCTCCTTCGCAGCACAAACTGATTCCCTCTGCGCAGCACAAACGGATTCCCTCTGCGCAGCACAAACGGATTCCCTCTCCGCAGCACAAACTGATTCCCACTGCGCAGCACAAACGGATTCCCTCTGCGCAGCACAAACTGATTCCCTCTGCGCAGCACAAACGGATTCCCACTGCGCAGCACAAACGGATTCCCTCTGCGCAGTAAAAACTGATTCCCTCTGCGCAGCCCTCAGCGTTGTATGTGACAGACTTTTGTCCGAAACGGCGCCTCACAGTGTACAGGAGGGTGCAGCTTTGTTATCGCTCGTTTTTCGTTATACTGATGTGATTATGGGGGCAAAAGTATTTTTAACCCCATGTATCACTGCACCATTAAAAACATACTAGCACAGCATGCATTTTAAAAAGAATTGGACGCACACTTCCGTTTTACATGAGCCTCACCTCCCGGAAATAGTAGCTGGTTAAGGAATTTTGACCTCATCTACCGGAAATGTGTTAGATAAATGTTGGTTATATTATAACAATATGACACATTTACAAATATATAATCAAACGAATGTTTTCTGCAGGATTCTATGGATTGTCTTTATTTAAATTCACGAATTGGTTATGTTATCAAAGGAATTTGGCCTCATGGCCGGAGGTGGTATTGCGCCCATACCATCCATACCAGTGTTGTGGAATGTTGACCTCACCTTACGGAAGTGTGGCAGAAAACCCTCCAATTTGCATTTCCATGTTGACAATTTTACCCTCTTTTGGATTGTTTAAACGACTGTTTTTCGTTTTTATTGATTCTTGATTAAATCTGTCTTTATTTCCTTATTTTAAATTATTTCAATCTTATTTTTTGACCCACGGTTGTCTCCCGGATCCGGAAGGGACTTCTTCTAGCTGGCCGAGTGACTCGCTCTATTCGGTGTTTGGAATTTTTTTTTTTTCAGAGCTGAATTTTTTTCACTTTTTTTCTTTTTTTTTTTTATTTCAGAGAGAAGATATAAACCCGGAAGTTTTCCTCGGTCGTTTGCAAACGGGGTGAGTAAGTGAACGCGTGAGGTTTACTGGGCGAACGCAGTAGGTATTTTCACAGGATAAATAATGTCGATAATAACATATTCATAACTAAAGCGGGTATTTACAGAACACGATTTACATTTTCATTACAGAAGATGAATTCAAGCACCGATTAATAACAATACACAGCCGTTAACACATTGTTTTTAAAGATATTGACGCTGTTGTATTTTAATAACCCTGGTGGTGCGTGCTTTTGTTACAATAAATGTACTCATAAAATCCAGTCCTGGCGCCTTTGTCCATGTATGTATGTATGTATCTATGTGTGTATGTGTATATGTGGTGATTATAGCATACGCTACAAGTAAATTGAAATATGCAGCGAAATATCGGTACAATTATCGATAGATAAGACAATGTAACACAATAATGTGAACATGTGAAGATACTGACGCACTTCTGGTACATTCAATAATATTAATATTAAAATCTCCACGCGATAAGTTAAACATACTCGATTCCCGCCAGGTAATACATTACTTTGTAACCGTTCAAACCTTTTGTGTACATACAAACAACAGTGTGTATATATATATATATATATATATATATATATATATATATATATATATATATATATATATAATTATTTAAAAAAAAATCTGTTATATCCGGTTGTTTCGGATTAAGGACTTGTAGTCAAAGAAGTCTTGATATAATTACTTTTTTTTTTTAATCAGTTCATTTTTGTGTACCTTTATTAGCTTTTTCTTTTTGATTTTGCTTCTTTTGATACACTGTACTTTTTACTTTTTAAAATATATATATATATATATATATATATATATATATATATATATATATATATATATATATATATATATTCAGTAACACAACCTTTGTTAAAAAAAACCGTTAAGGTTGCAGTTCAAAATCAAGTGTCAGGAAATGGGACGTTAAGGCTGCACGCAACCCCTATCAGCCTGTGTATCATTGGTGGAGCATTTGTCATGTGATTAGTGATGTCATTGGTTATGTCATGTATAACGTCATATCTGATGCAATGCATAGGCTAATAGGGGTGAGTTAAGGTTGCGTGCAGCCTTAACGGCCCATTTCCTGACTTGTGATTTTGAACTGCAACCGTAACGTTATTTTAACAAAGGATTTGTTACTGAATTTCCATAGTTTTTTTTTTATTTTTTTTACTTGAGTCTACTACAGTATCAATTTCTAAAGTCCTACACAGGTGGAAGGAAATATGTTGTACAGCAACCCATGAAGTGGAGACCAGACAAACAAAGGCATTCAGCCTGGTATATTGCAGGAGAAACAGGACTGTTCTAAGAGCTCCAAGTAAAACGCTGCCTCCCAAAGGGTCAGGGACATAAAAATGTGAGCTCAGCTACTGAAATGTGTCAACTGACTTATTACTGTCTTTATGAATAAATCTGTCCCTATGCACATGACTGTATCATACACCACAGCAATCCAGAAGGGGACCAGCTTTGTTTTTGTATACAAAATTTTCTAACTGCAAAAACATGCTAGTTATCATCTATTAGTGAAACGTATGTAATGCTCCATACAGCATTCCATGAGTAATGCGGTTTTCTCAGAAAGCATCTGTGGTCTGTTCAGGTTCTTTCAGTTTAATCCACGTGGACCCTGTACTCTACTTCCAGTTGTGTGTAAATAGCAACTTCATACAGTACTGTATTTAATTTAAATATTCTATTGACATGTAGCTGTTCGAACCTGTTTTGTGAAGGGTTTGTTATCGGTAACTTTTTTTTTTTTTTTTTTTGAATAGGTTTAAGTGCATATTTGTGCAGCCAGCTAAATTTCAGTGTTAGGCTACTTTAACACAGTGCAATTCCATATTTCTGTTTTTGTAGAAGGGGACGCTATTTATTCTTTTCAATGGGTGAACTCAGTGTTGATAGGCATTGTGTAAATGTGTTTAATGTATCAAATTATGAATTAAAAACTCTTTACAAATGTTATAGAAAATGCTAAACTTACTCACACCCAGAAAAAATCTTAGAAAGGCCTCCCATGCTTTCCAATTGCATGAACAGTACTAAACATTTGCAGCTTTTCAAAATTAGCCGATTTGAGCGAAGCTAAAGCCTTCTTTGTTGTAGAGGCTATGTGCTGGGAGCGAAATAACTGGCGGCAATTACCACAGTGCCCAACTCACTTACTGCAATGCCACTTACCGCAATGCCTCTCAAATTAAAAAATACTTATGGCAAAAGTTGCCTGTATGCCTGCCCGTCATTGCTGCCGGTGTCTGTCAGCACCAGCACATCCCATCTACAACCCATTCACAAACCTGCTCAGCGTCAGCTGGCCCGTTCTGTCACAATTCAGTTGAATTCTGTCTAATCTCGTCCTGCGAGAAAATGACTCATTATCAATGTATTATTGTTGCCATTCTTTTTACTGTGCACCTCCCAGCACTAAGCCCTGAGAAAGACGTATTGTAGCATTGGTTAAACAGAGGGAGGGACGCTGTTAGACTGAGCTCAATATGACCGCGCCTCCAGGTATTTTGCAATGTGCAATTTTTCCGTCTGTGAGCTCCATGCTAATTCAAAGTTTAAAAAGAAAGAAGAATAGCTGTCTGAACAGCGAAGTGTTGTAGGATTAAGAACATAACAAGAACATAAGAAAGTTTACAAACGAGAGGAGGCCATTCGGCCCATCTTGCTCGTTTGGTTGTTAGTAGCTTATTGATCCCAGAATCTCATCAAGCAGCTTCTTGAATGATCCCAGGGTGTCAGCTTCAACAACATTACTGGGGAGTTGGTTCCAGACCCTCACAATTCTCTGTGTAAAAAAGTGCCTCCTATTTTCTGTTCTGAATGCCCCTTTATCTAATCTCCATTTGTGACCCCTGGTCCTTGTTTCTTTTTTCAGGGCAAAAAAGTCCCCTGGGTCGACATAGTCAATACCTTTTAGAGTTTTGAATGCTTGAATCAGATCACAGCATAGTCTTCTTTGTTCGACTGAAAAGATTCAATTCTTTGAGCCTGTCTGCATACGACATGCCTTTTAAACCCGGGATAATTCTGGTCGCTCTTCTTTGCACTCTTTTTTAGAGCAGCAATATCCTTTTGTAACGAGGTGACCAGAACTGAATACAATATTCTAGATGAGGTCTTACTAATGCATTGTAAAGTTTTAACATTACTTCCCTTGATTTAAATTCAATACTTATCACAATATATCTGAGCATCTTGTTGGCCTTTTTTTAAAGCTTCCTCACATTGTCTACATGAAGACATTTCTGAGTCAACATAAACTCTGAGGTCTTTTTCATAGATCCCTTCTTCAGTTCCAGTATCTCCCATATGATATTTATAATGCACATTTTTATTGCCTGCGTGCAACACTTTACACTTTTCTCTATTAAATGTCATTTGCCATGTGTCTGTCCAGTTCTGAATGCTGTCTCGATCATTTTGAATGACCTTTGCTGCTGCAACAGTGTTTGCCACTCCTCCTATTTTTGTGTCGTCTGCAAATTTAACAAGTTTGCTTACTATACCAGAATCTAAATCATTAATGTAGATTAGGAATAGCAGAGGACCTAATACTGATCCCTGTGGTACACCGCTGGTTACCTCGCTCCATTTTGTGGTTTCTCCTCTAATCAGTACTTTCTGTTTTCTACATGTTAACCACTCCCTAATCCATGTGCATGCATTTCCTTGAATCCCTACTGCGTTCAGTTTGAGAATGAATCTTTTATGCAGGGCTTTGTCAAAAGCTTTCTGGAAATCTAAATAAACCATGTCGTATGCTTTGCAATTATCCATTGTTGATGTTGCATCCTCAAAAAAAGCAGACACAATCTCCCTTTCCTAAAACCATGCTGACTGTCTCCCAGGATATTGTTCCCATATAGTTAATTTTCCATTTTGGATCTTATTATAGTTTCCATAAGTTTACAGATAATAGAAGTCAGGCTTATTGGTCTGTAGTTACCTGGTTCGGTTTTGTCTCCCTTTTTGTGGATCGGTATTACGTTTGCTATTTTCCAGTCCGTCGGTACAACCCCTGTGTCAAGAGACTGTTGCATGATCTTGGTTAGCGGTTTGTAAATAACTTCTTTCATTTCTTTGAGTACTATTGGGAGGATCTCATCCGGCCCAGGGGATTTGTTTATTTTAAGAACTCCTAGTCCCTTTAACACTTCTGCCTCTGTTATGCTAAAGTTATTTAAAATTGGATAGGAACAGGTTGACATGTGGGGCATGTTGTCCGTATCCTCCTTTGTAAAAACCTGTGAAAAGTAATCATTTAATATATTTGCTATTTTTTTTTTCTTCATCTATGATTTTGCCATTTGTGTCTCTTAGACATTTAACCTCCTCTTTGAATGTTCTCTTGCTGTTATAATATTGGAAAAATATTTTGGAATTGGTTTTAGCCCCCTTAGCAATATTGATTTCTATCTCTCTCTTGGCCTTTCTAACTTCCTTTTTGACTTGTGTTTGCAGTTCCAAGTACTCTTTCTGTGTACTTTGTTTTTGGTCCCTTTTAAATGCTTTGTAAAGTGCCTTTTTTCGCTGAATATTTTTTTTAATTGATCTATTAAACCATTTTGGCCATTTTGTTTTAGATTTAGATTTGTCTACTTTTGGGATGTAATTGTTTTGCGCCTCTAACTACATTTTTGAAAAACAGCCATCCCTTTTCTGTGGATGTTTTCTCTATTTTGCTCCAATCTACTTCTGTCAGTCTCTGTTTCATACCTTCATAGTTTGCTTTTCTAAAATTGTAAACCTTAGCTTTAGTCATTACTTTTGGGGTTTTAAAAATCACTTCGAATCAGACCATGTTGTGGTCTGAGTTTGCTGATGGTTCTCTGACCTCTGTTTTAGTTATTCTGTCTTCGTTATTTGAAAAGACTAAATCAAGGCATGCCTCCCCTCTAATTGGTGCTTTGACAAATTGCGTTAGGAAGCAGTCATTTGTCATTTCCACCATTTCAATTAGATTTCCCTAATGTTCAGATAAGAAATGGGTGCACAACAATTCGTCCCTGACAGTAATAATAATAATAATAATAATGTGAACTTACATCAAGTACAGAAATTGGTCGTGTCTTCATATCTGAAGAGCCACAGTTTGCATTCCACTGTGTTTGGATCATTTAGGCGTTGCACAAACAAATATCAAACAGCAGAGCGTTTTCAGGCCATTTTTTTAGCAGCTGCATTTTTTTAGCAGCTACAAGTCCCTGACCACATTCCGGCGCCTCCTCAAGACTCACCTCTTCAGAAAGCACCTGTAGAACTCCTCTGTTCTTCCCCTGGGACACTTATCACCCCTACTTAAATGCGCTTTACTTGCTCTTATCTGCCCCCTATTTTACTGCATTTAATCCTGTACTTCAGAGTATTGTAATTTGCCAAGTGTTTAATCTGTAGTATTTTGTATTTAATCATATCCTGATGTAACTATCGCTGACTATCTGCTGTATTATTGAATTGTATTTTGTCACACTTGTACTTGCTTGAACCAAAGTCATTGTATTTATCTTGCTCTTAATTGTATTATTACTTGTACTATGATACTTGAAATGTATTTGCTTACGATTGTAAGTCGCCCTGGATAAGGGCGTCTGCTAAGAAATAAATAAATAATAATAATAATAATAATTTATTTTCGATGCTTCGTTGTCCGCTATTTCACAACACATGAATATACTTCAAATAATGTAGACCTATATGTAAAATGGCCTTTTTTATTATAGCTAAGTAAAAAAACACACATAACGTATACCACATTACACATAATCACATATTCTATGATCATATATGGTATAAGGAGATCTGATTCTGTGCTTAAAATTGCAATACTTTAAAATGCAATGGTGCAATACACATTCTGACTCCTTCCATGTCTTCAGTGTACATACATTGCTAATTTACATAGACATTTCAATGACCGTTGCTGTTTTGTAATTCGGTGTTATTCCCCCTGTGAAAGGGTAGCGTCGTGGGCCCAGATGTTATTCGGCAGACAAAGAGACTCAGAGGCAAGGAAGCTGAAGTTAAAGCGCTGCTGCGCGGTTTAATCAAAACAGAAAATAAAAATACAAGAGAAAACACTGCTCACCGAGTAAAAATAAAAGGTCAAACAAAAACAAATCTCGCACACAATAAACACTTACAAAATAACCAGCGCAAGGGCCAAAACAAAAGTTTAAACAAAAACAAAACTGTTCAGGCTGGGCAGAGCCTTCACTGAACCTTGTACTTTGTCAAACAAAGAATGCAGAAACACAGTGACAAACTGTTAACTCACCCCAAAAACTCCCACCACCATACAAAGGATTTTCTCTTTTTATACCATGTGGCTGGAGCCTAATTATCAATTATTCAATCAGCTCCAGCCACATTCTCACATGTATTTTGGAGGGGATAGGAAATTAACCCCATCCCTGCCAACCACCACCAAATCACCACACAACAATATTATTATTTACATTCACATTTCCCCCTTGCGCAGCACACATGGCCCCACGGCCACCTCCATACCCCCCTTTGAAAGCCATCCACCCTCCCTCAAGTCCCCTATTGTCCTTCCTCTCCCATCCTTGAGGGAGGGTTAGTCCATAGTCCGGTGCCTTCCTGGCGGGACCGAGACCTGGCGACAGGTGACCCAGGTGTAGTGGATGGGGCGTCAGGAGCGCAGGCAGGCGAGCAGTCGGCTGCAGCCCCAGGCAGAGGTGCGAGCCCAGGCGATTGTGGAGCGATGTCTGGGCAACCAGGGGGAGCGGAGCAGGAGACCAGGCGACCTCCTGTGCCTGGTGGTGCTGCGACCTGGGAGTCAGGCCCAGCGACCAGAGGTCCAGACATGCAGCCTGGGTGTCTGGGAGCCCAGGTTGAGGGAACCAACCCCCAGGCGCAGGGCTATGGCACAGGAGTGGTTTGGGCTGTGGTGGAGGTGGTCTCCTCACCTCCCCCCCCTTCTTCGTAGCCAGTAGCTCCCCTTTGTGCGGCTCCGGCCACAGTATTCCCTGCTGCCATGAAGGGCTGGCAGCGACCCCAAGCAAAGCGAAGCCGGCAGTGACCCCAGGCAATGGCGGCAGCAGCGGACCCTCGGGAGGCGACGGCGGCAGCAGCGGACCCTCGGGAGGCGACGGCGGCAGCAACGGACCCTCGGGAGGCGACGGCGGCAAAGCAGGACTGGCAGTGACCCTAGGAGAATCAAAGGAGACACAGGCAACCCCAGGCGATGTGGAGCAGCAGACAGCCCCAGGCGATGGCGAACTGGCATCCCCAGGCGATGGAGATGGCGGGAGGGAGCCCCTGGCCATGAAGGCGGCAGCAGGAGTTCCACTTCTCCCAATGGTGGTGTTGGAGGCAGCGGTAGCTCCTGCTCCTCCCCTTTGGCTGCGGCGGCAGGGCTCCTCCCTTCTGGCTGCGGCGGCAGGGCTCCTCCCCTTCTGGCTGCGGCGGCAGGGCTCCTCCCCTTCTGGCTGCGGCGGCAGGGCTCCTCCTCTTCTGGCTGCAACAGGGGACCAGCAGGCATGCTCCCTCTGCTGGCGGAGGCGGGACCAGCAGGCTCTCTCCCTCTGCTGGTGGCAGTGGTGGATGCAGAGGCAGCAGGCATTCTTCCGGTGGGAGGGGGCAGTTAACTGGGAAATGGCCCCACTCCCCACAGATGCAGCAACAATATTGTATGCCCATGCTGTGGAGGACGGCTTCCCAGCCATCCTCCTCCTGTGGCTGTGGCTCTGGTTCCACCTCTTCTTCCTGAGGTGGGGAGTGGTAGTAGCCGGGCGACACGTGCCCGACCTCGCCAACTTCAAAACACCACTCCTCCCCCCTCAAGCAGGTCATGCAGACATCCACCTTGCCAGATGCGCGGTGGGGCTTGCGACCAGCCCCGCGCTGCTGCTTCTGCTTCTTTCCCATTTTTATTTATTTATTTTTTTAAACTGCAGTCCCGCTCCTAGTCTCTAGGGGGCGCTTATCCCACTTCTGACACCATATGTGAAAGGGTAGCGTCGTGGGCCCAGATGTGATTCGGCAGACAAAGAGACTCAGAGGCAAGGAAACTGCAGTTAAAGCGCTGCTGCGCGGTTTAATCAAAACGGAAAATAAAAATACAAGACAAAACACTGCTCACCGAGCAAAAATAAAAGGTCAAACAAAAACAAATCTCGCACACAATAAACACTTACAAAATAACCGGTGCAAGGGCCAAAACAAAAGTTTAAGCAAAAACAAAACTGTTCAGGCTGGGCAGAGCCTTCACTGAACCTTGTACTTTTGACAAACATACACTCAACAACTGTTCACTCACCAACTCCCACCACCAAACAAAGGATTTTCTCTTTTTATACCATGTGGCTGGAGCCTAATTATCAATTATTCAATCAGCTCCAGCCACATTCTCACATGTATTTTGGCAGGGGATAGGAAATTAACTCCATCCCTGCCAACCACCACCAAGTCACCACACAACAATATTATTATTTACAGGCAGGGCCCTGCCCTGCCACAGGCGGTGTATAGCAGGGTTTCCCAATCCTGGTCCTGGGGACCCACTGTGTCTGATGGTTTTCATTCCAACTGAGCTCTCAATTACTTAACTAGACCCTTAATTCAACTGATAATTTGCTTAATTATACCTTTTTTAACTGTTTTTAGCTCTTAAACTGTTGTGGAATTCAAGTTACTTATCAATGAAATGAAATCTGCAACTGTGTAAGAGTTGAAAACAAGTAAAAAGGTCTAATTAAGCAAATTATCAGTTCAATTAATGTAATTGAGAACTTGGTTGGAATAAAAACCAGCACACACAGTGGGTTCCTATTATTATGCCCTTTGAATTTTTGACCATTATTCTGACCCATATTGATTCTACCTTTGTTTTTTTTTCTACCAGATTTAACACCTGGGCTTTAAGACTACTTTTGACGTATCGCGCTACCCCTCCACCTCTTCTGTCCTGCCTGTCTTCCCTATACAGTGTGTACCCACTAATATTATATTGGTCTCCATCACTCTCAGATAACCAAGTTTGTGTAACATATCACATCGTAGTTACACTACCGGTCAAAAGTTTTAGAACACCCCCATTTTTCCAGTTTTTATTGAAATTTAAGCAGTTCAAGTCCAGTGAATAACCTGAAATGGTACAAAGGTAAGTGGTAAACTGCCAGAGGTTAAAAAAAAAGTTTAGGTTACCAAAAACTGAAATATAATGTACATTTCAGAGTTATACAAAAAGGCCTTTTTCAGGGAACAAGTAATGGGTTAACAACTTACAGCTGTTCTGCAGCAATGGAAGTAAATTAACCCTTTGCGGTCCATTTATTAATTCTGCGTCAGGCTCGCCAGGTCTAATTAATTTTTACACGCGCAGTTAATTTTAGACGCGCTTTTTAAAAGTATTTTTTTTCACAGTCAAACGGGTTTAAATGGCCCTGCATATCAACAAAGCACTCACTAGGGATCTCCAGCCCCGCCCCACCCTTTCGTTTGCTATCGCCACATATGCTACCAAATAAAAATAATAATAATAATAGTCGCATACCGATCAATCGTCTCCTGATGACTCGCTTTATCACCAAACTCCTCAATAATGCAATCCAAGTCATTATTTTATTACTATAACATCTCAAAAAGCTCTGCAAATGTCCGTGATAGTCTCTGTGCTCTGATACTGTACTCCCAGCTTGTTTCCATACGACCGCCCCATCTGATGAAGGGGGCTAGTATGACTATTCATGAGATACGCCTTTTTTTTTTTTTTTTTATCAGCTTGTCTCGCTCCTTTCGCTCCCACTCGGCCATTGAATGGTTTTCTCGGCTTTTTCCGCTGAAAACCGACTTTTTGCTTTTATGCTTTAAAATGATGTCGGACAGGGTCCGACAAAGGACCTGGTGGGAATATTGCAATGTCGGACCCAGTCCGACAATGGACCGCAAAGGGTTAAGCCTTGAAAGTTGATGCTAACAATTCCTACAGGTGTCCCAACTTTTGTTGATTACTTACAAACCCTCTGTCTGTATAAAAGCAGTGTTGGAACAGACTGTGTTACTACACCCTCTTAAGCATTATTTGGACAGTATTGTACTGCAGGAAGTAGTATATTGCTATCATAATGGCGAGAAAAAGGCAATTAACAAAGGAAGACAGACAGACCATTATAACCCTTAAAGGTCTTTCCTTTAGAGAAATTGCAAAGAAAGCCAAGGTGTCAGTGAGTACAGTTTCCTACACCATCAAAAGGCACTTGGAAACTGGAGGAAACTCTGACAGGAAGAGGTCTGGCAGACCCAAAGCCACAACAGAATCAGAAGACAAGTTTCTGAGAGTCAACAGCTTGCGTGATAGGCGGCTCACAGGACAACAGCTTCAAGCACAGCTTAACACTGGTCGAAGTAAGCAAGTCTCAGTTTCAACTGTGAAGAGAAGACTTGAGCTGCAGGCTTGACAGGTCGAGTGGCAGTAAGAAAGCCATTGCTAAGATGGCAAAATAAGAAAAAGAGGCTTGCCTGGGCCATGAAGCACCACCAGTGGACTACTGAAGACTGGAAGAAGGTCTTATGGACCGATGAATCAAAATTTGAAATCTTCGGTTCATCACGCAGGGTTTTTGTACGTCGTCGAGTAGGCTTAAAGGATGGTTCCTCGGTGTGTGACACCAACTGTCAAACATGGAGGAGGAAGCGTGATGGTCTGGGGCTCTTTTGCTGGATCCAGAGTCGGTGACTTGCACAGAGTGAGTGGCACCCTGAACCAAAACGGCTACCACAGCATTTTGCAGCGCCATGCAATACCCTCTGGTATACGCCTAGTTGGTCAGGGGTTCATCCTACAGCAAGATTAATGACCCAAAACATACCTCCAGGCTATGTCAGAACTACCTTAGAAGAAAAGAACAAGACGGTAGGCTTCAAATCATGGAATGGCCAGCACAGTTTCCAGACTTAAACCCCATCGAGCTGGTTTGGGATGAACTGGACAGAAGGGTGAAAGCAAAGCAACCTACAAGTGCAACACATTTGTGGGAACTTCTGCAACAGTGTTGGGAAGAACTTTCCGAACAATATTTGATTTCCATTGTAGAAAGAATGCCACGAGTGTGTTCGGCTGTTATATCTGCAAAAGGTGGCTGCTTTGATGAGTCAAAAATTTAGATTAAATTTTGTTAAACAAAACGATTCCATGATTTCTTTTTTATCTCCAATTGTTTATTTGTTCTATGCTTTAATTTCAGAGTACATTGAGACATTAAACTGCGTAAATTTCAATAAAAACTGGAAAAATGGAGGTGTTCTAAAACTTTTGACCGGTAGTGTACTTGTTAGTGCAGTAGCTTCAAGTTCTAACATTTTGTTTCTGAGACTTCTAGCATTTAGATAAATACATTTAATGGCTGTCTTACCTGAGTTGTTGCCCTTGTTTTGATGTAGTCTCCCTTCTGTTTTTTTGTTGATTTCTCCCCCCTTCCTTTCTAGTTAAATGCTTCTGGACCTCCTCAAGGATCCTTTCTCCGAGTAGATTGGTTCCCTTTTTATTTAAGTGCAGTCCTTCCCACCTATATAGATAGTCCTTGTTGTAGAATATGGTCCAATGTTCAAGGAAGGTGAAGTCTTCCCGTGTGCACCACCATTTCAAACATGTGTTTAGATGATGTATTTCCAGCTGTCCATATGCTGTATTTTTTCATGGTGAGCATGGATTTCATGATTTCCATGAATTAGAACCAGTGCAGTGTAATAATAATTTCCACTTCTCCGTGAAAATCTCAATTTCTGAAAGAATACTATTTTTAGCATTTAAAAATGCATTGATTTTAACGTTTGCTTCACCAGCGGACAACATGAAATCCAGTTGAACTTGCTTTCCCTAAATGATGAAACACATGGCATGAGGGTTTTAAAAAGCTTTAATTACAAGACACAGACAAGCGCTAGATTGACCTCTTGTTAATAGGCTGACAGAGTTTAGTAAAAATACCCTGAATATTTATTTTTTGCCAAATTACCATTTGTATTTTTTCATTATGAAAGTTTGTTGTTTTTAAAATTGGATATTTTAATACCATCTTATTTTTACAATGGAAAAATTACCTATATTTTATTTTTGTAACAATTAGTGTGTGACTCACTCAGAAAACATTGATTTGTGTTTGTTTGATTAACATTTCATCAACATAATAGGCTCTTTGTATTTCTTTTTTGTTGTTTTATGCATGAGTGTGAAATCGCCTTGGTGCCCTTGGGTTGGATTCATGTTTTGCGTTTTTGCCCCCTAGAACTGCCTTGGTGGCCCTGAGTCTTCACGCCCAATGAAGGCAACATTGCCTTGCCCTTCATGACCTTAACCTCATGCCCTGTATGTGTGCTGCCAGCGCTGCAGAAATCCCAGTGCAATGTTGATGCACTTTGACAATCCATGCTCTTTGACACTCTCCAACAGTGCATGTTCTGGTTGGTATTGTCGAAAACGAGCCATTCCCAAGTTTGTCCGTTGTCATCGATTCTCCACTTTTTGTTGAACTTGCAAACCCTTTTATTTTTTTCTCCGGTTTTAGAATTGGTCTTCGGCCATCTGTTTTCTTGTAGGGTTTTTTGATCCCTTCAATATGTCTCCAGTGATGTGTACGCAGTTTCCTAAAGCTACTCTAGAGTCACTTCACATTAAGCCCCTTTGACATTGGCACTCCTACCCAGGTCACAATCCTGCGTAGTGTGACCACGTATCTGGGTCCCAGCGACCCACCTCAGGATGTGGGTTGACACGCTTTGACCTGGGTTCAGTGAGACAGAATGCTTGACGGCCGTTTGTGAGCCAATGCTATAACAAACAGCCACGCCTGTGTGAAGGCTTCACTTCCACAAGAAACATTTCTCTTTTCTGTTTAGCCATATTTTTGTTGCTTGAGACACACCACGAGCCAGACTGCAGCAGGGATGAAGAAACATTTGTTCTAATCAACATTTGGGCCGTCAGTTCAATCCAGGGAAGTTTGATGGAAGCCGTCAGTAACAAGCTACTCCGTTGTGTACTAATGCCTGTCACCCAGGTCAACCCTACTTTATGAAAAGTAGTGCGAAATCGCTTACCCGACCCGGATGACACTGGGTCCTGCCTGGGTAGGTTCTGACCCGGGCACAGCATGCCAGTGTGAAAGGGGCTTATGTCAATCATTGCTACCTGGTCCGCCAAAGTAGCGCGAATTAGTACTTGCTCGCACACTCGCAAATAAGTTCCTGATATTGAGTGAAGTTATCTCTGACCAGAATCTAGATTGTTTATAGTGCTTTTCACACTACACCACCAAAACCCGGACCTCATCATCGCTCCATAACACTCTTGCCATTTGTATTGTTATTATTTACAACTGCGCGCGGATCTGTGAACCTTGCCCCTTGACGTTTGTTTTTGGCTACTGTCGCGCGTGTTTTCAACCCGAGATGAGCGCTTCGTCCTGGGTTGAAAATTCTCAACCCTACCTTCTGTCAGGGGTGAGTTCACCCAGTTAAAACAGTTTCGTCTCCGGTTGAAACTGGCAATGTGAAAGCGCTTGCTGTTCGCCCTGGGTCGAAATGGCTAGTGTGAAAAGCCCTTCTGTCTTACTGAAACCTGGCATCCACCAGTGATTGGTTCTGGTTACAGTTAGCTCTCTCTGGCTTTGGTTTCTTAGAAACGTCTCGTGCTTCTGGTGGTGGTGGTGTGCTGGCTTTTATGTATCAACTTGATTACAATGTTAGAACTTTACCTGTTCCAGTCTTTACTTTGTTTGAGTGCCTGGCTTTTAAATTAATCTCTGCCTTGCCTCTGATTGTGGTCCTTATTTATCGCCCCCCAAAACAAAATACTTCGTTTCTGAATGAGCTATCGGATCTGTTCTCGTTTTTATGTCCGAAATATGATTTGCTTACAAGAGATTTTAATATGTCGATTCTCAGTCCTATTCTGTCAAAAGATTTCCTGGCTCTCCTTGGATTGTTTTGGGTGCATTCAATCAAGGTCATATTCTCCACTTGGCCATTACTATGGGCCTGCCAGTTGTAACCTCTGGGCACTTGATTTGACCATTTCTGGTCATATGGCCATTCATAAACTTGCATATAGAACATAAGAACATATGAAAGTTTACAAACAAGAGGAGGCTATTCGGCCCATCTTGCTCGTTTGATTGTAAGTAGCTTATTGATCCCAGAATCTCATCAAGCAGCTTTCTTGAAGGATCCCAGGGTGTCAGCTTCAACAACATTACTGGGGAGTTGGTTCCAGACCCCCACAATTTCCTGTGTAAAAAAGTGCCTTCTATTTTCTGTTCTGAATGCCCCTTTATCTAATCTCCATTTGTGACCCCTGGTCCTTGTTTCTTTTTTCAGGTCAGAAAAGTCCCCTGGGTTGACATTGTCAATACCTTTTAGGATTTTGAACGCTTGAATCAGATCACCGTGTAGTCTTCTTTGTTCGAGACTGAATAGATTCAATTCTTTTAGCCTGTATGCATACGACATACCTTTTAAACCCGGGATAATTCTGGTCGCTCTTTGCACTCTTTTAGAGCAGCAATATCCTTCTTGTAGCGAGGTGACCAGAACTGAACACAGTATTCTAGATGAGGTCTTACTGATGCATTGTGAAGTTTTAACATTATTTCCCTTAATTTAAATGCAACACTTTTCATAATATATCCTAGCATCTTGAATGCAATACATTCAGCTAGATCACCCTTTTTCTGTAAAATTGTTAAGGACTTTTCCACTAACCCCAGGCACCTTTCTTCTACAATAAACTGCATGCGGCAACCAAATTGCATGTCTACACCCTCCGGTTCCAAAGAGCAATGTGATACATTTCTAACTAAAATTGAAACCATTAGGCATCAATTGTTATCTTCTGTTCAAACAGTGTTCTGCCACCTGTTACATCTGTATTTCTAGGAACCTACTTGTTTGACTCTGCTAAGGTTACTCCATCTAGCCTGGCTGAAATGGTTACTTAAATGAAGCCTACGACTTGTTCCTTAGATCCGGTGCCTACATCACTCATTGTGTCAAACGTTTTAGTCCTTAGTCCTTTAGTGATCAGTATTATTAATGTATCTCTGAGCTCCAGAGTAGTTCCCTCTGCATTTAAATATGCTGTTGTGACTCCCCTGTTAAAAAACAACTTTAGATCCAGATGCTCTTTGTAATTATAGGCCTATTTCGAATCTGCCATTTTTGGCAGAAATCGTGGAACGTGTGGTGGCTCATCAATCACAGAACTATCTCTGAATGTGGCATCTGTGAACCATGTGAGTCAGGATTTAGACCGCTGCACAGTGCTGAAACAGCCCTTGTTAAGGTTGTCAATGATGTGTTTATGGCAGCTGACTCAGGTGTGCTTTCCATTGTGGTTCTGTTAGACCTCAGTGCTGCATGTGACTCTGTTAATCACATTATTCCTATTAACTGTTTCGAATCATATGTGTGCATCTCTGGCACTGCTCTCCAGTGGTTTAGATGTTGTCCAAGGAACAAAAGGCTAGAAAAATCCACTTGCCTCCTCCCCGTCGCACACAACACACACAAAAAAGTCAAATATAACTTGTAGTATTTTGATTTTATTTAGTGAACACAATCAATCAATTAGTGAGTAACAGGAGCGGGTCTAGCCTTGTAGCTGGAGTGGTTCACTAAATTCTTCAACATACAGAAAAGGTTCCCTGTGACCCCACCTCACCGCAACAAAAGTATAACACACTTTAAGGAAATGTTCCTTTCAGTGCAGTTTGGAACACTTTAGTAAATGTAAGTAACATATTAAGAGTACAACTATAAGCAATAGTCAGCAGTGTGGAGTAGTGGTTAGGGCTCTGGACTCTTGACCGGAGGGTCGTGGGTTCAATCCCCAGTGGGGGACACTGCTGTTGTACCCTTGAGCAAGGTACTTTACCTAGATTGCTCCAGTAAAAACCCAACTGTACAAATGGGTAATTGTATGTAAAAAAATGTGATATATTGTAGCAATTGTAAGTTGCCCTGGATAAGGGCGTCTGCTAAGGAATAAATAATAATAAACAATACTTAAATATAAAAATAGCTTCTGTCTGTTTTTTTCCACTTTCTCTAAGCTGAATCCAGCTCCTGATATCCAGGTGTTTTAGTTTGTTGCATCACAGATATGAAATCATTGCCAACTATTACTGCTGCTTTGTGAAATTCTGATTTTTCTTGACGTTCTTTCAGTTTTGTAACTGCTGAACCCCAGATTTTTAAAGGACTTGTGTATAACCTGTCAAGTTTCTCTGCATTTTTTTTTACTGTTTTTCTACCAAAATGCACGCAATATTTACAGTAGGCTCCATCAAATTCTGCAAAGACAATATCGTTTTTTTTTCTTTTGTTTATTTCTAGGATATAGAAATGTCTGCTAGTACTGTACTGTGTGACAGCTCATCTCTGTTTATAATTCACCTGTCTGCTAGTACTGTCCTGTGTTAAACGCTCATCTCTGTTTATAATTCACCTGTCTGCTAGTACTGTACTGTGTGACAGCTCATCTCTGTTTATAATTCACCTGTCTGCTAGTACTGTCCTGTGTTAAACGCTCATCTCTGTTTATAATTCACCTGTCTGCTAGTACTGTCCTGTGTGACAGCTCATCTCTGTTTATAATTCACCTGTCTGCTAGTACTGTCCTGTGTGACAGCTCATCTCTGTTTATAATTCACCTGTCTGCTAGTACTGTCCTGTGTGACAGCTCATCTCTGTTTATAATTCACCTGTCTGCTAGTACTGTCCTGTGTTAAACGCTCATTTCTGTTCATAATTCACCTGTCTGCTAGTACTGTCCTGTGTTAAACGCTCATCTCTGTTTCCTGCGCATGCGCCATCTCTGGTACTGCGTTCAGAAGGGTGTTTTTCATAGATTACGGTATGTCATCATTACTATAGGTTATGTTTTTTGTAGAGTCATCCTGGGTAAGAGTAAAATAGGAAAGGGTATATTGCAACAGTATCAGTCTTGTACTGGTGTTAAAAAAAGTGAGTGAGGACAGAAAGTGTTATTGTATCGGTATATTCTAAATCTAAACTAATTTGACCAGTATCGTTCTGATACTAGTGTGAACAGGGCGCTAGCTTTTTTTGTCAACTTGTCCTTTCCTAGCATACACTTTTACACTTCATTGAGTGCAAAGTTAGGCTCTTTCCCCTCCATAGACCCCAGTGTTAAAGCCAGGCTGTTTCCCTCATAGACCCCAATGTTAAAGCCAGGCTGCCCAATAAGCAAGTTTCAAATACAATTCCACAGGAAAGACCCGCAAACAAGTATCAGATGATTCCGTTTTAATCTGAAAGACATGTCATTAAAGCTGTAATTCTACTGTATTAAACCCTGTACAGAACTACAGCAGCTACCCAACATGGTGTCTGAATAAAGTTGTAATCTAGTGTGTTGGCATTGCCTGCTGTGTGCTGGGCAGAGCCTCGCTGTGCTGTACTGTACACAGGGCAATGCTGGCAGGACCACACTAAATAACACTGATATAAAAGCCTGTACAGAACTACAGCAGCTACCCCACACCTCTATAGGTTGTCTTCACCAGTAATATTGATGGAATTATAAGTCCAGTGCAATCAGTAAAGCAAACACACGCATTTGTACAGCTTCATGCTGTGCACAGAACATAGTGAAAATGTAGCGGACAGTTGAGTGTGATTGTTCGTGTTTGTGCTGGAGGGTTTGATTTCTCTCTCTCTTTTTTCAGGAGCGATGGAAGACTCTCATTTTAATTCTTCGTATTTCTGGTCTCCGGTCTCCACGGGGCAGGTAAGGCACCGTCGTCGTCTCTGATGCTCTGAAATGTTTCTCACACGCTTGTTCACATGAGGAGAGTCTAATGAAAAGTCCCCAGATTCTGTATTTTAAAACTCTTAATATAAACTAATAGAACCATTCAGTCACCTTAGCGACTGTCTTTAACAGTGTTGTTTCCCCTCAGATTGAGAACACCATGTTTATCAATAAGATGAAGGACCAGCTTGTTTCGGTAGACAAGGCTGGCAGCAGCTCCCCTGGCAGCACCTCTCACTACCCACTGCCGTGCTCACCATGCCAGGCGCCCGCGGTTACTATGGAGGCGGGCGAGGAGGGGGGAAGCCTCAGGAGGCGGGGGCGCACCTCCACCCCCCACACACCTCCCAGCAGAACATCACTGTGGTCCCAGTACCATCCACTGGGATCATGACTGCTGCTGGTGAGTTTTATAGTTCGGTGACACACACTAGTTTTGAAGCCAATAATATAAAACCAGAACTGCTGCTTGTATCCTGCAGCACAGGGGATTGTTTTGGAAACGTGGTTTTATTGTCAGTTTACTAACTTCTCTTTCTCCAAAGTCCAAACCTGCTGTGCTTTTGTACTTCAGCTGTGTTGCTAAGTGCAGTTGTGCACTCGATGTGATTCCCCTTGTAGCTCCACAGTGCCAGGGTTTGTTACCAGGCTTTGAGGCGCCCCTGGCACTGTGACCCTGTGTTTGATTGACTGCTCTGTTACCTCTTTGATAACTTCCTGTTTTATGAAAAGGCTCCATTGTGTCTCCCACTCGCTAGATTACCCAGAATACATCACTTCCCCTGCCGTGCAGTGCCTGTCCGCACGAGTACACAATACAACTGTACAATACTACACAACCACAGGTACAACTACACAGTACAACACACAACTACTCAATACCACTGCACAACACATACAGACACACTCAGAGCTGCAGTACTGACAAGCTGGTGCTGTCTCTCTGTGTCGCTGTGAGTGTCTGTCTGCAGGGAGCTTGTCTCTCTGTGTCGCTGTGAGTGTCTGTCTGCAGGGAGCTTGTCTCTCTGTGTCTCTGAGTGTCTGGCTGCTGGGAGCTTGTCTCTCTGAGTCACTGTGAGTGTCTGTCTGCAGGGAGCTTGTCTCTCTGTGTCTCTGAGTGTCTGGCTGCTGGGAGCTTGTCTCTCTGAGTCGCTGTGAGTGTCTGTCTGCAGGGAGCTTGTCTCTCTGTGTCTCTGAGTGTCTGGCTGCTGGGAGCTCGTCTCTGTGTCGCTGTGAGTGTCTGTCTTCCTGCAGGGAGCTCGTCTCTCTGTGTCGCTGTGAGTGTCTTCCTGCAGGGAGCTCGTCTCTCTGTGTCTCCGTGGGTGTTTGGCTGCAGGGAGCTCGTCTCTGTTGATGTGAGTGTCTGTCTTCCTGCAGGGAGCTCGTCTCTCTGTGTCGCTGTGTCTCTGTGTCTCTGAGTGTCTGTCTGCAGGGAGCTCATCTCTCTGTGTCTCTGTGAGTGTCTGGTTGCAGGGAGCTTGTCTCTGTGTTGCTGTGAGTGTCTGGCTGCAGGGAGCTCGTCTCTCTGTGTCTGTGTGAGTGTCTGTCTGCAGGGAGCTCGTCTCACTGTGTCTCTGAGTGTCTGGCTGCTGGGAGCTCGTCTCACTGTGTCGCTGTGAGTGTCTGTCTGCAGGGAGCTCGTCTCTCTGTGTTTCTATGTCTCTTGTTGCTGTGAGTGTCTCTCTGCAAGGAGCTCGTCTCTCTGTGTTGCTATGACTGTCTGTCTGCAGGGAGCTTGTCTCTGTTGCTGTGAGTGTCTGGCTGCAGGGAGCTCGTCTCACTGTGTCGCTGTGAGTGTCTGTCTGCAGGGAGCTCGTCTCTGTGTTTCTATGTCTCTTGTTGCTGTGAGTGTCTCTCTGCAAGGAGCTCGTCTCTCTGTGTTGCTATGACTGTCTGTCTGCAGGGAGCTTGTCTCTGTGTTTCTGTGAGTGTCTGGCTGCAGGGAGCTCGTCTCACTGTGTCGCTGTGAGTGTCTGGCTGCAGGGAGCTTGTCTCACTGTGTTTCTGTGTCTCTGTGTTGCAGGGAGCTTGTCTCACTGTGTTTCTGTGAGTGTCTGGCTGCAGGGAGCTCGTCTCACGTCTCACTGTGTTTCTGTGTCTCTGTGTTGCAGGGAGCTCGTCTCTGTTGCTGTGAGTGTCTGGCTGCAGGGAGCTTGTCTCTGTGTTTCTGTGAGTGTCTGGCTGCAGGGAGCTTGTCTCTGTGTCTCTGTGAGTGTCTGGCTGCAGGGAGCTTGTCTCACTGTGTTTCTGTGTCTCTGTGTTGCAGGGAGCTCATCTCTGTGTTGCTGTGAGTGTCTGTCTGCAGGGAGCTCATCTCTCTGTGTTTCTGTGAGTGTCTGGCTGCAGGGAGCTCATCTCACTGTGTTTCTGTGTCTCTGTGTTGCAGGTCTGGTGATCACCACTCCCCAGGGAGCGCTCGTCTCCTCTGCCCCGCCAGGCTCAGTAGCCGGTCAGTCCTTCTCAGTGGCAGGAGTCACTGGTCATCCTTCAGCTGCCACCATGATAGTGTCCACGCTGCACCCCTCCCCTGGCACAGCGCAACCTGCAGGTGAAAGGGATATCGGCACAGCATCACAGAATTACCAGTGCTATAACTAGGCTTGATGGAATTACCAGAGCTATAACTAGGCTTGATGGAATTAACATTGCTATAACTAGGCTTGATGGAATTACCAGAGCTATAACTAGGCTTGATGGAATTAACATTGCTATAACTAGCCTTGATGGAATTACCAGTGCTATAACTAGGCTTGATGGAATTACCAGTGCTATAACTAGGCTTGATGGAATTACCAGTGCTATAACTAGGCTTGATGGAATTACCAGTGCTATAACTAGGCTTGATGGAATTACCAGTGCTATAACTAGGCTTGATGGAATTACCAGTGCTATAACTAGGCTTGATGGAATTACCAGAGCTATAACTAGGCTTGATGGAATTAACATTGCTATAACTAGCCTTGATGGAATTACCAGTGCTATAACTAGGCTTGATGGAATTACCAGTGCTATAACTAGGCTTGATGGAATTACCAGTGCTATAACTAGGCTTGATGGAATTACCAGTGCTGTAACTAGGCTTGATGGAATTACCAGTGCTATAACTAGGCTTGATGGAATTACCAGTGCTATAACTAGGCTTGATGGAATTACCAGTGCTATAACTAGGCTTGATGGAATTACCAGTGCTGTAACTAGGTTTGCTACTATTTGATTTTAATTTTTTTTGCAAAATCGACAATTAATATCAACGTTTATTTTAGAAAGAATTTTACGTTTTCTTTCTATCTTTATTTTTCAATTCAAGCAGAAAATGTGTGAAGTCGACCATTTTGCTTTAAAAAAAACAACAAAAAACAGACTTTTTGTGGCATTGAGAAATGTCTCATGTAGAGAAACCCCTGTACCAACTCCCCAGTAATGTTGTTGAAGCTGACACCCTGGGATCCTTCAAGAAGCTGCTTGATGAGATTCTGGGATCAATAAGCTACTAACAACCAAATGAGCAAGATGGGCTGAATGGCCTCCTCTCGTTTGTAAACTTTCTTATGTATCATATTCAACATGCAACAAAACCATGGTATACCAACATTCTAATTAAAATAACGTTTTGTCACAGCGGAGCTATACCTTGTAAAGCTAAGGATCCTACACAAACCGCAGAAAATAATATGCACAGAACAAAACCTTAGATAGTTGAACAGAACTAACTTGCATTTATTATTTGTCTGAGCTCCATCCACTTCCTGCCGCGGAGACTTCAGCCGTTGGTCAGGGTATTATGCACAATATTCATTAAGTGTAAGCAAAAGCTTAACCCGCGCTTAGAATGACAGGCTCTGTAGCTGGCAAATGAAAGTACACAGTCGGTGCAGGTCTTGATGATTGACAGTCATTTAAATGAATAAGAGCATTCTAGCACTGCTTCAGTCAGCAAGATCTGTCAGGACAGGATGAAATGACTGACAGTGAAACTACAGTAGCCTACTAAGGGACCACTGAGATGACTGACAGCGACCCCTGGCCATTCAGAGCGGAACGGAGACGGGACAGACAGCAAGTATAAAAACTACACAAACTAGAGATGATTTACAAATGATTATTTTTGGTAAGAATATAAAAAACAGCAAGTGGTTTTGATGACGCTTATCCGATATAAATTTATTTCAGTCAAGCTCATATTTTTGGGGAATTCGACGTTTAACAAGCTTTACCGATTACAATTGAAAAGCAGCAAGCCTAACTAT